>CM053028.1:578662747-578880247 GCA_028564925.1 Lithobates sylvaticus | reverse complement strand
AAACACAGTGTAGAACCGCTTTAAAGTGGTTGTAAACCCTTACAATCCACTTTTTACTACAGGTAAGCCTATAACAGTGTTGCCAACCTACCAGATTGAAATTTACTGACACAACACCCAAAATTTACTGGCACAGCCACGTTTTTACTGGCGTTTCCAAATATTACAAAATGTAAGTGCAAATTAGAGTATTTAGGCTACAAACAAATACAATATGCAATTAGCAATATGATTTAGGGTAGATAATAAGGCAAAAAACATATTTCTTATTTTATTTTTGATATAGTAAGTAAGTAGCTCAGGGACAGGAGACAGGAGGGCAAGAAATTAGAATGGGCAGCACACACACATAAAACTGACACCTCTCCGATACGACACGTCCCCTCCTGAGTCACAGTCTCTCTCCAAGCCAAGTAGTCCCTCCAGTCCACTGCAGTCTAAACAGCACTGATGGTCCTGGTCCCAGCCCGCCCTGCTCCTATACTGTACACCAGCACACAAGGCTCTGGCCACCCTGCTTGGCTCCACTGCACCATGACATCACACAATATGCTCAGGCACCGCCTCCGCCAGAGCCGCTCGATCACACTAGGCCCCATGCACACGAGACGCAGTTAAACGCGCGTTCAGAGGCAGTTGGACACTTTTTTCAACTGCACCTGAACGCATGCAATGTTATCCTATGTGTCCATGTACACAGTCTATTTTTTTCCCGTTTTTATGCAGTTGCGTTTAACCTCGTTTTTCCAGAAGCAAAAAAATGCGTTCAGACACTTTGCTTTTCCACGTTTCAGACGCAAAACGCAGCTAAACGCGGCTAAACGCGGCTAAACGCAGGCACCTGCGTTTAGCCGCGTTTGCGTTTATAAGCTTTTTAAAAGGAACCCAATTTTTTGGACCAGAAAACTCAGAAATATGATGGTAAACCATAAAAAATACTAGAAAAAATTGGTTAAAATGTCGTAATTAGTTTAGATAGTTCATAGAGCGTATATACTCACTGATGTATACATGTTTGTGAAATGCATACATGTTTGTGAAATATCCAACGGACATTCGCTGTGCCATCAACGGATGGGTCCAATATTGCCAAGCTCTGACTCTGGACCTCTCATGCAAATTTGCGATGACGTTGCTGCTTCATCAAGAGTGACATCAGGAGCATTTCCTGACATATATTTAATATGGGATCCATTTCCAAAAAAAAAAACACAGAAAGAGAGGCAAATGCAAGTGTACAACGGCTCTCTCTGCTGCTGCTGCTCACAAAATGGCAGAAATAGTTAATAATACATGCTTTCTGAGCTTGGGGAGGGTCTATATGACGTTATCTTTACAAATGCTTATAGACGCAAACGCGTCTAAACGCGTCTAAACGCGTCATGAAAACACAGCAAACGCGTGTTTTTAAACGCAGGTTTCTGCTTTTTAAAACATGCGTTCAGCAGAGTTTGCATCTGCGTCTCGTGTGCATGGGGCCTAACAGTCAATCGGATGGTCTCAGCCGGCTCCGGACCAAGCCGAGCATCACAGCCATATTTTTTACTGGCAACCTTTTACTTTTACTGGCATTTACTGGCAGGAGAAAATTGCCTGTTTTTTACTGGCTGCCAGTAAAAATACTGACGGTTGGCAACACTGGCCTATAATAAGGCTTACCTGTAGCTACCCCAGATATCTTCTAAACCTGCATGGTTTAGGAGATATCCCCTGTATCTGCATGTGCCCCAGTCATCAGCACATGTGCGCTGAAGCAATGGCACATACGTGCCGTTGCTTCAGTGACTGTGCTGTTACCGTTGGCTCCTGCGTGCATGCCGGGAAGTGACGTCATCGCGGCTCTGGCCAATCACAGCACCAGAAACCGCGATACCCGGAAGTAACTCCGGGAGCGATGTCGCCGGCGGGAGCAATGTACGAGGACGGCTGCAGGGGCTTCTATCTAAGGTAAGTAATTCATAATGAGCTAGTATGCTATGCATACTAGCTCATTTTGTCTTGCAGGTTTTTTTTTTGCTTTTTGTTTTGTTTGTGGGTTTACAACCACTTTAACAATGGGAGAGATCTAATAAACAATAAACAAATAACAAACCGTGATCCCACCTCAGACTATCTGGCAACAGTATTCAAGAAGACCCAGGGCTGTCCAAATCTTGTTAACCAGCTTTCTTTTCACATGCATCTGCTTATTGAGATTCAAGTTGGCAGAGACCATCATGGTTTCCTTGACTGTTAAATGCAATAATGTCCTCTTGCCAGGGCTGTCTTAATAGCATCATGGGCCCCTGGGCAAAGTAATGCTCTGGGGCCCCTACAATGGAGACAGCGCAGGTAAATAGACATCAAGTAGGTAGGAGGCAGACAAGCGGAGCTTCCCCTTTTGGGTGGAGCTCCACATTAACTACATGAACAATCATTCTGTACAGCAAAGAAACAGTGGGAAAATACTACATACCGTATATACGCGAGTATAAGCCGAGTTTTTCAGCAAATTTTTTTGTGCTGAAAGTACCCCCCTCGGCTTATACTCGAGTCAAGCACTTTTCTGCAGCAAAAAATGACATTTTCCGACCCGACTTTGCGGCCCCGTATCTCGGGGGTTCATAGCACCAAGTGGCCCGAGATACGGGGCCACAAAGTCGGGTTGGAAAATTTCATTTTTTGCTGCAGAAAAGTACTTGACATTTTTCAACCCGACGTTGGGGCCTTGTATCTCGGAGTCACTTGGTGCTAGGAACCCCAAATTTACAACCCAGATATTCCCCCCAGCAATCTGACCCCTCACCACCCCAGATATCCCCCCAGCACTCTGACCCCTCTACACCCCAGATATCCCCCCAGCACTCTGACCCCTCTACACCCCAGAAATCCCCCCAGCACATGATATCCCCCCCTCTACCCCCCCTTATATCCCCCCAGCACTCTGACCCCTCTACACCCCAGATATCCCCCCAGCACTCTGACCCCTCTACACCCCAGATATCCCCCCAGCACTCTGACCCCTCTACACCCCAGATATCCCCCCAGCACTCTGACCCCTCTACACCCCAGATATCCCCCCAGCACTCTGACCCCTCTACACCCCAGATATCCCCCCAGCACTCTGACCCCTCTACACCCCAGATATCCCCCCAGCACTCTGACCCCTCTACACCCCAGATATCCCCCCAGCACTCTGACCCCTCTACACCCCAGATATCCCCCCAGCACTCTGATCCCGCTACACCCCAGATATCCCCCCAGCACTCTGACCCCTCTACACCCCAGATATCCCCCCAGCACTCTGACCCTCTACACCCCAGATATCCCCCCAGCACTCTGACCCTCTACACCCCAGATATCCCCCCAGCACTCTGACCCCTCTACACCCCAGATATCCCCCCAGCACTCTGACCCCTCTACACCCCAGATATCCCCAGCACTCTGACCCCTCTACACCCCAGATATCCCCCCAGCACTCTGACCCCTCTACACCCCAGATATCCCCCCCCAGCACTCTGACCCCTCTACACCCCAGATATCCCCCCAGCACTCTGACCCCTCTACACCCCAGATATCCCCCCCCAGCACTCTGACCCCTCTACACCCCAGATATCCCCCAGCACTCTGACCCCTCTACACCCCAGATATCCCCAGCACTCTGACCCCTCTACACCCCAGATATCCCCCAGCACTCTGACCCCTCTACACCCCAAATATCCCCCAGACTCCCCTCTACACCCCAGATATCCCCCCAGCACTCTGACCCCTCTACACCCCAGATATCCCCCCCAGCACTCTGACCCCTCTACACCCCAGATATCCCCCCAGCACTCTGACCCCTCTACACCCCAGATATCCCCCCAGCACTCTGACCCCTCTACACCCCAGATATCCCCCCAGCACTCTGACCCCTCTACACCCCAGATATCCCCCCAGCACTCTGACCCCTCTACACCCCAGATATCCCCCCAGCACTCTGACCCCTCTACACCCCAGATATCCCCCCAGCACTCTGACCCCTCTACACCCCAGATCCCCCCCCCAGCACTCTGACCCCTCTACACCCCAGATATCCCCCCAGCACTCTGACCCCTCTACACCCCAGATATCCCCCCCCCAGCACTCTGACCCCTCTACACCCCAGATATCCCCCCAGCACTCTGACCCCTCTACACCCCAGATATCCCCCCAGCACTCTGACCCTCTACACCCCAGATATCCCCCCCAGCAATCTGACCCCTCTACACCCCCCCAGCACTCTGACCCCTCTACACCCCAGATATCCCCCCAGCACTCTGACCCCTCTACACCCCAGATATCCCCCCAGCACTCTGACCCCTCTACACCCCAGATATCCCCCCAGCAATCTGACCCCTCTACACCCCAGATATCCCCCCCAGCACTCTGACCCCTCTACACCCCAGATCCCCCCAGCACTCTGACCCCTCTACACCCCAGATATCCCCCCCAGCACTCTGACCCCTCTACACCCCAGATATCCCCCCAGCACTCTGACCCCTCTACACCCCAGATATCCCCCCAGCACTCTGACCCCTCTACACCCCAGATATCCCCCCAGCACTCTGACCCCTCTACACCCCAGATATCCCCCCCCCACTCTGACCCCCCTACACCCCAGATATCCCCCCAGCACTCTGACCCCTCTACACCCCAGATATCCCCCCCAGCACTCTGACCCCTCTACACCCTAGATATTTCCCCCAGGCACTGTTACCATATACCATAAGATCCCCATTGTATTGTGACCCCACTACATCCCAGATACCCCCTACACTGTTTCCTCTCTACATCGCTGATACCTTTAGGACTATAGCCACCCAAGCTACCCCAAGCATTGCTACCCCCTATACACCCCAGATCCCCCCTCAGCATTGTTTTCCCCCATACACCCTTGATATCCCCCAGCACCATTATTCCATCCATGTAGTACCCCCTTTTCCAGTGGAGATACAGTGCATGTAAACTTTTGGCTATGTGCCCACCTCCAGCACTGGACTCACCTATACCAATCAAGCAGGCAGAAGGAGGGGTGGAAGACGGAACATCCCTCTGGGCATTCCAAGCCCTTCAGTGCAATAGTGCTGGACAGCTGGGCTCACCATGACACCATCCACAATGCCACTTCCGCAGGTGGGCTCTCAGTGCTGCCGACTCAGCAGCTCCCACTCCAGCTCCTACCCCGCAGCCTCCGAGTCCCGAGCATTCAAGCTGCAAGGGGCGGGGTCAGAGCATCATTGGCGCTCCGGCCCTGCCCCTCCCTGCTGGCTGTGAAATAATAGGTATCATTCTGCTCAGCACACCGCTGCCAGCCTGCCTCCCCTGTGTATCCATCACTCTTAGTGGCATCATGGGGCCCCCAATTTTGGAGCAGTGTGGGCTCAAGGATCAGCTGCTTTGGGGAAAGTGCAGGTGCTCCCCATGCAGCTCGGGCCCCTGGGTAATGCCCACACCATTTGTAGAATCTATTTGATATCAATAACAGGTCCTCATCTAGGATAATGGTCTGCTAGATGAAGGGGATCTCTGGCCGCTTGTTTACTGTGACCAACTAGGATCACAGGGAGAGGGAGCAGGCAGTGACATATCGCACAGGACCTGGCATGTGGGCATTTCTTGGGAGAATTGGGGGTATTGGGGATGGCGTTGCGCCATGGCACAGATAATCAGTTCATGGGGTAGCAATGGGCACACTACAGGTAAGTGGTTCATTAAGTAGCAGTGGGGACAACATGGATGAACAGTTTACAAGGTAATGAAAAGGCATGACAAGGGAAGGCAATCCCCTGGGCAGTAGAATGACTCAGCAATGTTTTGTATCCATGGAGGAATATGTTACCGCAATAGGGGATAGTCCACTGGACAACAGTAGGCATGGCAAAGGGCAGAGATCCTTTGGGCGGAAATAGGGCTCACCAAGGATTAAGGGTCCAACACACAGGGCAGAGATCCAGGCAGAGCAGGGTTTGGCACAGCAGGGGTTAATTGTCCACAGAGAGGAAATCTGGCACTTAAACTGGAAAACAGTCCACAGGGCAACAATAGGTACAGCAAAGGACAGGGATCCTCTGCGTGGCAATAGGCACAGCCAGCGTTAACAGTCCGTGCAGCAGGGTATGAACCAGCACAAGGAAAACAAGCCTTGGGTCAGCAATCTGAGCACCCACCAAGGGTGGTTACAACAAAGTCTGGGGAATGCCCAGGAAAAAAACTAAGCCTACTTACCACCAGCTTGCAGACAACCAAATTAACCTGTCTAACTGTATGCGTTAATAACAGGGGTTTAGTCCGCACGCATTTGCAAACGCATGTGTAAGCCACAGAGCCTCGTCAAGGCACCCTGATATCTGTGTTCCTAACACTAAACTAAGAGTGTCCCCACAGTGGAGGCACATACATTCTAATGGGTAGATGAGGGCAGGTGGACTGAAGGGGAGCTACCCCTTCTTAAAGGTACAGGAGCACACCAAACCCCCAGCAGATTGCACAATGGCTGCAAAGGTGTTGGTGCGTTGCTGGACCAATACAAACACTATGTGATAACAAAAACTCGCCACCGCCCCCATCTACAGCTGGCTATCGCAGTAAAAGGCATTGAAAGGCTAAATCAGATTACAACAAAGTCTGGGGAATGCCCAGGAAAAAACCAAGCCTACTTACCACCAGCTTGCAGACAGGGTGGTCAGTAGTAGGCAGAACAAGGGTTAAGGGACTCACAAGCCAACAGTGGCCTCAGCTGAGGAAGTCCAGGCACCATGGCAGGGAACAGGAGATCCAGTGGGCAGAGGTCCTTCATAGGCACATCACGGGTCCACAGAGGGTCGGAAGTCCTGGCCATAGTGTCAGGAACACACAGGCAGCAGCTGCAGGATAAGCAGGGCGGAGAGTAGTGTTTCAGTGTCCAGAAATTTGTACAGACAATGGGTAACTACAAGTCCCAGCAGCTCAGAAAGCAAAGCACAGCCCATACAGAACTAGCTAAGCTCATACGGAACTATCTTATAGCCTCTTTCTATTGGGGCATGCAGCCATCAGCTCCTCTGTGTTCATCACAGAAGTAAAGTCAGAAAAGTCTGATGCCCCGTACACACGGTCGGAATTTCCGACAGAAAAAGTCTGGGAGCTTTTCATCGTATATTCCGACCGTGTGTATGCCCCATCAGACTTTTTACGTCGAAAATTCAGACGGACTTAAATAGAGAACATGTTCTTAATTTTTCCGACGGAACAAATTACTATCAGGAAAACCGCTCGTCTGTATGCTGTTCCGATGTCCTAAAAATGAAGCAAGAACCAGACGTCGTACGTGTTGTCCCGTCGTACGTGTTGTCCCATCGTACGTGTTGTCCCGTCGTACGTGTTGTAAGTCACCCCATTCTTGACGGTCGGAATTTGGTGTGACCGTGTGTATGCAAGACAGCTTGAGCAGAATTCAGTCGGAAAAAACCTTCAGAGTTTATTCCGACGGCAAAAAACAGTCGTGTGTACCGGGCATGACACTTTTCTGCCAGTATCGGGATATTATATTGTATATACTTTGAATTCAGCCGAGACCTAAGCACCAAATGGCAGGTGTTGAGACGTCTGGCTTCATCCAGGTACAGGATACAATGCTGTCTGTTTTACCTGCTGAGATCAGCCTCATCTCCTATCTAATTGGTGCACAGGAACATACATCAATTATACAGAAAAGCTGACTGCTTTACACATTGTTAGAGGTGGTTTATTTCACAAAAAAATTATATTTCTGCCCTCTGCTACATTTACAAACAAAACAAAGCCACGGGAACTGTCATTAATTTGGAAATTGAAAGCCAAAGTTTAGTCAAACATTTCTATAAAAAAATTGCAGAATTGACAGAACTTACTGTGAATACTGTGTTTCCCAGGAAAATAAGACCTACCCAGAAAATAAGACCTATGCCGCGTACACACGAGCGGACTTTCCCGCGGGATTTTTGGCGCCAAAAGTCCGGTGGACTAGGTTTTAAGTTTTGTTTTAAAATTATCTGCTGGACTTGGCAGTCCGGCGGACAATCCCGCCATTAGTATGCTAGTCCGCCGGACTTTTGGAAATAAACGGACTTGCCGATCATCGGAAAGTCCATTCATTTAGCACGTGACTTCAGGTAGACGGGGCTAGCGAAGGCAGTGAATGCCGCCGCGCTAGCCCCGTCACCTGGCATGGATTTAAAGGGAATCCCCACGCCGAAAAAACGGCGTGGGGGTGCCCTGGGGAAAGGGGGGCCGTGCGGCCCCCCCCCCACCCCAAAGCACCTTGTCCCCATGTTGATGAGGACAAGGGCCTCTTCCCGACAACCCTGGCCGTTGGTTGTCGGGGTCTGCGGGCAGGGGGCTTATCGGAATCCGGGAGCCCCCTTTAATAAGGGGGCCCCCAGATCCCGGCCCCCCACCCTATGTGAATGAGTATGGGGTACAATGTACCCCTACCCATTCACCTAAGGTGTAAAGTGTAAATAAAAAAAAAACACACAATTTTTTAAAAATATTTTATTGCACTGCTCCGGGGGTCTTCTTCCGTCTTGGGGGGTCTTCTCGCCGGACTCCTCCGCTATTTACCTAGCTCTTTTACCGAGCAGAGGAGCCCGGCTACCTTCTTCGTCGTCGCCGCCATCGTCAGGGGGTCTCGATCCGCCTTCCGGGGTCTTCCGGGGTCTCTTCTGTTCTTGCCTCTGTCGTCGCTTTCTGCGCCGCCGCCTTCTTCTCCTCTTCTCTTCTTCTTCTTCTTCCGATGTTGACCCGTCGCTCTCTCTGGCCGGAATGGCAGAGCCGCGCTGTGCTGGGACTTATATAGGGACAAGGGGACAGGGTCACATGCTCATGTCAGATGGTGACCCCGCCCCCTATGATGTCACAGTCCCAGCATCCTCCGGGACATCATAGGGGGCGGGGTCACGGCCCCCCCTTTCCCCAGGGCACCCCCCATGTTGAGGGCATGCGGCCTGGTACGGCTCAGGAGGGGGGGGGGGGGGGGGGGGGCGCTCGCTCGTCCCCACCCCTTTCCTGGCCGGCCGGGCTGCCTGCTCGGATAAGGGTCTGAGATGGATTTGGGGGGGACCCCCACGCCGTTTTTTCGGCGTGGGGATTCCCTTTAAATCCATGCCAGGTGACGGGGCTAGCGCAGCGGCATTCACTGCCTTTGCTAGCCCCGTCTACCTCACTGCTCCGTGTGTGGGCAAGTCCGTTCATGTTCAAAAGTCCCGCAGACTTTTTTCCCGCGGATTGTCCGCCGGAGAAGTCCGGGCGTGTGTGGGCAAGTCACACGCTCGGAAAGTCCGACGGTTGGTCCGGCGGACAAAGTCCGATCGTGTGTACGCGGCACTACTGTGATTTTCGGGGAGGGCTGCAATATAAGCCGTACTCCGAAAATAAGCCCTAGTTTAAAGTGATTGCAAAATCCTAGAATCCACTCTATGACAGTATTATATAATGTACAATGTGTGTGTTTCTGTAATATAATTGTGCCACATACATTTGTTATAGTGACCCTCAGCTGACCTCCCGCTGCTCTCCTCCTCTTCTCCCAGCTGTCAGCGGGGGGATCTCCTGCAGTGCTCGGAGCGGGGAAGAGAGCTCTGATGGGTCACAGAAGCGCCAAGCGGTGCTATAACAAAGGTATTTGGCACAATTATATTACAGAAACACACATTTTACATTATATACTACTGTAAAAGAGTGGATTATAGATTTTTTTAACCACTTTTACTAATTTCACACTGTGGATTCCTGACCGGCAGGGAGAGAGAGCGAGAAGACAGCACATTACATGGTAAGACCTACCCCGAAAATAAGCCCTACTGTGTCTTTTGTTGCCCAATTTTATACAAGACCTGGGCTTATTTTCAGGGAAACACAGTATGAAGTTTCCCTTGTGCTGATGGCTTCTGCTTTAGTTAAAATTGAGATGGGCCGAACACCCCCCTGTTCAGTTTGCAGCAGAGCTCCTGAACAGGGGAAAAGTTCTGCCCCAAACCGCAAACGCCATTGAAGTTTATAGATGCCGAATATGAGAAATCAAAAGTACCATTTTGAAGGCTTACTGTATATGCAAGTAATTGGCCATAAAAGGGGTATGGGGTTTCGGGTACTGGCCTGGGAGGACATGTATCAATTCATTTTTTTTTTAACAATCGTTTTTAAAGGAGCAGTGATTTTAATGATGCTTAAAGTGAAACAATAAAAATGAAACATTCCTGTAAATATCGTGCCTGGGGGGTCCCCTTAGTCAACCTGTAAAGTGGCGCATCTGTACCATGTATAGAACCTGCTTCAGCAAAAATTACATTTATATAGAAAAAAAATTGTCAAATCACATTTAAATTTGACACAATTGCAATTGCCATCACCCGGCTATTTAAAAACAATAAAGAAAAAAATCCATACCAGGCCCTTCGAATCTGGTATGAATTTTAAAAGGAACCCCACTCCAAAATTAAAAAAAGAAAATGGCATGGGGTCACCCCAAAATCTATACCAGATCCTTATCTGAGCACACAGCCTAGCAGGCCAGGAACAGGGGCATGAGTGAGCACCACCCCTCGTGAACCATACAAGACCACATGCCCTCAAAATGAGGGTGTGGGTGCTTTGAGAATAGGACTCTGCCCCCCACTCCAAAGCACATTGTCCCCTTGTTGATGGGGACAAGGGTCTCTTGCCCACAATGCTGGGCTGTTGTGGGGTTCTGCAGGCAGGGGCTTATCAGAATCTGGGAGCACCTTTAACAAGGGAACTCCAGGGTGATATCTTTATCCAAATATGGGCATGTGGCACCTTTTGGTTAGTAATGTCACGCTATCTCCACTCCTTTGCTTACATGCAGGGCCGGTATAGGGGGGGGGGGCGGAAGGGTCGGATGCCCTGGGCGGGACTATTTACTGGAGGAAGGGGGGCGCAGTAGGAGTGCTGGTGTACCGGCTGCGCTACATAAATAACAATAGCATGTGCCGAGTGCGCTCCTGCACCTGACACAAGCTCACAGCCAGGCCGCCCATCTGCTCCCCCAATTGAAGCGCAGACCGGGTCTCCTGTTTGTCATGAATGCAGCAGACCCAGCTCCTGAAGCGAGCAGCGCTCCCGCCCAGAGGCGGCTCTTTAATTAGGTGGCTGCCTAATGCCCCGTACACACGGTCGGAAAATCCGACCACAAAATCCATCGGATTTTGTCCGACGGATTTAGTCCGACACTGGTGTTGCATACACACGGTCGGACTTTGTTGTCGGAAAATCTGATCATTCTGAACGTGGTGACGTTTGTTGCCTACGACGGGACTACGTAGAGGCTAGTAGCCAATAGCTTTGGTCAATAGCTTTGGTCTTGTAATGTGATCTGAGCATGCGTGGCACTTTGTCCGTCGGAATTCGAAAATCCGACCGTGTGTATGGGGCTTAAGGCCTTGCAACTCATAGGGGCCCGCGGGCTCCTAATTTGCCTAACTGAAGAGTGGGCTCTGTAGCAGAGCTCCCTGCTCTGTCGCACTGGCTGCTATGTTTTCAATGCCCTGTCCTTGGCTGGCCAGCTCCTTCGGGTTCCTCTCTCCTGTTTAAAGCAGCGCCGCCCAGCTCAGTGTCCTCCCCAGCCAGAGTCCCGCCCCCCAATTCAGCTGCATCCGTTCCTTACTGTAGTGCTCCGGAGATGCTCTGGAGTCTGCACACTTCCCACACGCTAAGGAAGTTTAAGGACACATGTGCAGCAGCCCTATGAGAGCCGGAGGACACTGCAAGCTTGTCTGCCAGCCTCCTCCCCCCATCATACACAGATCTGTCTCACCTTAGAGATATGCTGATCGCCCTGTCAGTGCTGCTGCTGGTGGGAGCCCAGCCAGGCATCCATGGATGAGTGCCCTGCAGCTTGGATATGGTAAGTGAGCTGACCCCATATCCCCCACACACCATCCCATACCCCACCCCACCTTCCCTGGTGATAGGCCTCCCCATCATCTCTCCTGGGAACAGGGCCCCCCCCCCATCATCTCCCTTGAGAATAGGGCCCCCATCTTCATCTCCCCTGGGAATAGGGCCCCCCCATCACCTCCCTTGGGGATAGGGCCCCCCCATCACCTCCCCTGGGGATAGGGCCCCCCATCATCTCCCCTGGGGATAGGGCCCCCCATCATCTCCCCTGGGGATAGGGCCCCCCCATCACCTCCCCTGGGGATAGGGCCCCCCATCACCTCCCCTGGGGACAGGGCCCCCCCCATCATCTCCCCTGGGGATAGGGCCCCATCATCATCTCCCCTGGGGATAGGGCCCCCCCATCACCTCCCCTGGGGATAGGGCCCCCCATCATCTCCCCTGGGGATAGGGCCCCATCATCTCCCCTGGGGACAGGGCCCCCCATCATCATCTCCCCTGGGGACAGGGCCCCCATCATCATCTCCCCTGGGGACAGGGGCCCCCATCATCATCTCCCCTGGGGATAGGGCCCCATCATCACCTCCCCTGGGGACAGGGCCCCCATCATCTCCCCTGGGGACAGGGCCCCCCATCATCTCCCCTGGGGACAGGGGCCCCCATCATCTCCCCTGGTGACAGGGGCCCCCCCATCATCTCCCCTGGGGACAGGGACCCCCCATCATCTCCCCTGGTGACAGGGACCCCCATCTTACTTGAGGACAGGGCCCCCACCATCTTCCCTGGGGACGGGAACCCCATCATCTCGCCTGGGGACAGGGGCCACCATCATCTCGCCTGGGGACAGGGGCCACCATCATCTGGGGACAGGGGCACCTTATTCTCTGGGGACAGGGCCCCTACCATCTTCTCTGGGGATGGGAACCCCATCTACCCTGTGGTCAGGGAACCCTTCTCACTTGGGGACAGGGCCCCCACCATCTTCCCTGTGGATGGGAACCCCATCTCCCCTGGGAACAGGGACCCCTTCTCATATGGGACAGGGACCCCCTTCTCACTTGGAGACAAGGTCCCCATCATCACCCCTGGGCACAGGGCCCCTATCATCTCCCCTGGCAATGCCAACAGGGACCCCTTCTTCTCTTGGGACAGGGCCCCTAACTTCTTCCCTGTGGATGGGAACCCCATCTCCCCTGGGGACAGGGACCCCTTTCTCAGTTGGAGACAAGATCCCCATCATCTCCCCTGGCAATGCCAACAGGGACCCCTTCTTCTCTGGGAACAGGGCCCCTACCTTCTTCCCTGTGGATGGGAACCCCATCTCCCCTGGGGACAGGGACCCCTACTCACTTGAAGACAGGGCCCCAATCATCTCCCCTGGCAACAGGGACTCCTTCTCTGGAGGCAGGGTCCCCACCATCTTCCCTGGGAATGGGAAACCCCATCTCTGTGCACTGAGAAAGAGTGCCATGACACCAGCACTGAGATAGAGAACACTGACACTAGCACTGAGAGCATGCCAGCACTGACACCAGCGTTGAGATACAGGTCACTGACTTCAGTATCAAGACAGAGTGCTCTAAGAAAGAGTGCCATGACACCAGCCCTGAGATAGAGGCCACTGACACAAGCTCCAAGACACACTGTACTGAGATAGAGTGCCCCAACACCAGCACTGAGAGCACACGGATGCCTGTGCTGAGATAGAGTGCCCCAACACCAGCACTGAGAGCACACGGATGCCTGTGCTGAGAAAGTACACTGATGCCAGCGTTGAGATAGAGGAAACTGACACCAGCCCTTTAAGGTTCTTAATATGTGCAGTTTATACAGTTAATTTGTATCACTTACATTTTTTTTTACATTATGGGTGGGGCCTCATGTCTAAGTTTTGCCTAAGGCCTCACAAAGCCTAGAGCCGCCTGTGCTCCCGCCCCCCAGCCCGCCTTTGTTTGTATGCTCAGAAAGCTAAAACTCACAGCACAGCAAGGACTCGGAGATGCAGGATGATGTCATAGCAGTGCTTGATCTGTGCAGTCACATGCCAATTCTTATCCAATCTTGCTACTCCAGCTCCTCCCCTTTCCCCTGCCGCCAGATTTGAACAACTTTAAGCATCAGTTCCAGAGGAGGAGGAAGTGGCTAAAATGACCCCATCTGCTCCTCTGAGTCACAGTGAGTTTTTTTCCTTTGCTTCAGGAATAGAAAGCAGCAGCATGGCTAGTCAGTGATAGGGAGAGGGGCAGCAGCATGGATAGTCAGTGATAGGGAGAGGGGCAGCAGCATGGATAGTCAGTGATAGGGAGAGGGGCAGCAGCATGGCTAGGCAGTGATAGGGAGAGGGGCAGCAGCACGGCTAGTCAGTGATAGGGAGAGGGGCAGCAGCATGGCTAGGCAGTGATAGGGAGAGGGGCAGCAGCATGGCTAGTCAGTGATAGGGAGAGGGGCAGCAGCACGGCTAGTCAGTAATAGGGAGAGGGGCAGCAGCAGGGATAGTCAGTGATAGGGAGAGGGGCAGCAGCATGGATAGTCAGTGATAGGGAGAGGGGCAGCAGCATGGATAGTCAGTGATAGGGAGAGGGGCAGCAGCATGGATAGTCAGTGATAGGGAGAGGGGCAGCAGCATGGATAGTCAGTGATAGGGAAAGGGGCAGCAGCATGGATAGTTAGTGATAGGGAGAGGGGCAGCAGCATGGCTAGTCAGTGATAGGGAGAGGGGCAGCAGCAGGGATAGTCAGTGATAGGGTGAGGGGCAGCAGCATGGATAGTCAGTGATAGGGAGAGGGGCAGCAGCATGGCTAGTCAGTGATAGGGAGAGGGGCAGCAGCATGGATAGTCAGTGATAGGGAGAGGGGCAGCAGCATGGCTAGTCAGTGATAGGGAGAGGGGCAGCAGCATGGATAGTCAGTGATAGGGAGAGGGGCAGCAGCATGAATAGTCAGTGATAGGGAGAGGGGCAGCAGCATGGCTAGTCAGTGATAGGGAGAGGGGCAGCAGCATGGCTAGTCAGTGATAGGGAGAGGGGCAGCAGCATGGCTAGTCAGTGATAGGGAGAGGGGCAGCAGCATGGCTAGTCAGTGATAGGGAGAGGGGCAGCAGCATGGCTAGTCAGTGATAGGGAGAGGGGCAGCAGCATGGATAGTCAGTGATAGGGAGAGGGGCAGCAGCATGGTAGGTTGGTTGTTTAGTGCAGGCAGCAGAGAGAGGGGAAGAGGATCAGAGGAAGACATGCTCTTACAGTCTGTTCACCAGGCTGTGAAAGATCTTCATCATCAGAGGGACAGAACACAGACTTGCATTCATTCAAACCAGCCGAAATCCTATTTCTTACATTAGATCTCTACCTTGGAGAAAAGCATGCAAGGTCTGTGTGTTCTGTCTCTCTGCTTCACCTTAAATCCTTAGGGTTCATTCACAATCGTTTTGCTTTCTGAAGAGCAATCCACATGCATATCATTCTTTATTCTTTGTAATGGTATTGGTCATATGCAGCAGGAAGGGGGTTAATGCACTGTCACTGATGCATTAGTGGCCAGTGGCAGTTAATTAACCCCTTTGTGCTGCATTAGTGGCACCGATGGGTTAATTAACACGGACACTGGTGCCACTAATGCAGCACAAGGGGGTTAATTAACTGCCACTGGCCACTAATGTGACAGTGCATTACCCCTTACCAATACCATTGCTAATTAACCACTTGTTAACCCATCGCAGGTGGCAGCTACAGGCACCAGGACGTTAGGGGTGCTGAAATTAATCGCTGCACCGATGCATCGCGATTCGGGGGTCCCCGATGCGGCATCGATGCATGCGACTGAGAAGTCAGGTTTGCTGAATTTATAATCTCAAGTTAGAGTTACCCTTTTATTTCTTCTTGTTGTTCTGTATTTTTGTTCTCTCCTATTTCAACTTTGTACTATTACAGAGGCTTACATCAGAATGTTTGACCATTGTAAACATACAGCTAGGTCACAGGGCATGGTGACCTGTACAATTGGACATAGCCTTGTATGAAATCATATTGTCATCTGTTTGCTTTGGAAAACACCCCTTTTAAAAAATGTATAAATACCACTAATAAAAGCTTTTGAGAGCCTGGGTCTTTAAGCTCGGAGCCGATACGGAGATCTGTGTTTCTGTGTCTTACTCCATTATGTAAGCTTAACAATTGGAACGCGGCAATGTAAACTGGTATCAGTGGCCCCTTGGCAGGTCACACCTAACACGACCCGAAAAAATCGATGTCGGGTGACGTCATCCCGACTTGCCCCGCCCCTCCCGGAAGAGCGCTCCGAGCGTGTCCTTCAAAATAGATTTTGTAATGAATGCAGGAGGTGCATACTATTAAGTGGCCACCGCTGTATGGGTTATTTTAAAATATATGCAGCTCATACCTCATATCTTAGTGTGTCACGTATAACTGTATAAGCCGCTCATGTGACTGCTCGGTCCAACCTGCGTCTCTTTGTCACGTCTCTCCTGACGTCAGCCCTGCCCGCCTCTCCTGATCTGATAGCTACAGTCGGTGGGCGGGGCTGAGAACTCTCACTGACGAGAAAGTGAGAGGAGAGAGAGAGAGAGAGAGAGAGAGAGAGAGAGAGAGAGAGAGAGAGAGAGAGAGAGAGAGAGAGAGAGAGAGAGAGGCGGGCTGGACCTGGCAGTCACATGAGCGGCTTATACAGTTGTACACAGACTAAAACAAGGTATGAAGCTGCATATTTTAAAATGCACATACAGCGGTGGGCACTTAATGGATTATAAATGAATTTATTACCACACAGGTTAAACTACATACAGCAGTATGTAGAGTAAAAATCTGTTTATACTCTGCATATAGTGACTTCTACACGTGCGTCTACATTTGCCTGGCTCCATCCCCCCTCCGCACATTCCACTGTGTTAACTCCTAGTGTGCTGGAAAGTGCCCAGAGAAGTCATCACAGAGACAGTAGTACAGGGAACTTCACAGGGCTGTATGTCAGTTGTGGATTCCAATCCCTCCTGAACTCCCAGCAGCCGTGTGTGTGAATTCCTGTACCCTGTAGTGCACCGGATTAGTGCACTTTTTAAAGCGGAGTTCCACCCATTTTTTAGTTTATTAAAAGTCAGCAGCTACAAAAAGTTTAGCTGCTGACTTTTAATAAACAGACACTCACCTGTCCCACGGTCCAGTGATGCGGCCGCACGGAGCCTCGCTCCTCTCCCCCCTCCTCTCCTCAAAGCCGTCATATCTACTGTGTGCAGTGACACCCGGCTGTGACAGCTTACGGCTTCATGACCGGGTGCACACTGCACGAGCCACACTGCGCTCTGCCATTGGCCAGCCAATCTTCTGGGACCTGTGTTGTGTCCCAGAAGATCACTGGCAGGGATGGGACACCTAGGGCAAGAGGAGGAGTCACCTAGGGGGCCAGGACAGGAAGTCCCAATAAAAAGAGGACACCCCCCCCCCAAAAAAAAAAAAAAATGACTTGCCAAATGTGGCATATCAGGGGGCGAGGAGTGCTTAAAGCGGAAGTACCACTTTTGGGTGGAACTCCGCTTTAAAGGAGTGAGGTTATTTTTAATTCATTTGTTTATTAAAAGTCAGCAGCTACAAAAAAAGTGTATCTTCTGACTTTTAATAAAAAGACAGATACTCGCCTGTCCCCCACAATCCAGCGACGTGGCCACCCAAACCCTCCATTCTCTCCCCTGCCTGTCCACGGCGCTGGCAATACTACTGTGGGCATACGGCTGTGACAGCTTGCAGCTTCACAGCCGGGTGTGCATGTCTCACTGGGCTATCCTGCACAGCCGGCAATTTTCTGGGACCTGTGATGTGTCCCAGAAGATTGCAGGGAGGAAGGGCTGCCTAGGCGGCCCAAGCGGAAGTGGAAGCACGTTAGTAATCGTGATGCATCGTTATGCATCCCGGAATCGCATCGAATAGAATCGTTGACCAGATAATCGTAATCGAATCGAATCGTGAGACCAGTGAAGATGCGCACCCCTAGTGATGATGACGTGGGTTGGTAGGCAGCTGACAGTGGGGTACAGGGAGGGGGTGATGATGACGTGGGTTGGTAGGAAGCTGACAGTGGGGTACAGGGAGGGGGTGATGATGACGTGGGTTGGTAGGAAGCTGACAGTGGGGTACAGGGAGGGGTTGATGATGATGTGGGGTGGTAGGCAGCTGACAGTGGGGTACAGGGGGGATTATGATGACGTGGGGTGGTAGGCAGCTGACAGTGGGGTACAGGGGGGATGATGATGACGTGGGGTGGTAGGCAGCTGACAGTGGGGTACAGGGGGATGAAGATAAGGATGATGATGATAACAGGGGTAGGGTGGTAGATGCTAGAGGTGGGGTACATGGCGATGAGAATGACAGGAGGCAGGGTGGTAGGATGTCACAGGTGGGGTAGGGGATAATGATGACAGGGGGTGAGGTGGTAGTCATCTGGCAGTGGGGTAAAGCAGAGATGATGGTAGGGTGGTGGGATGCCAGGAACAGGGGGATTAGGATAAGGATGGAGATGATGACAGGGGTAAGTTGGTAGGAAGCTGACAGTGGAAAGTACTACAGGAGGTAGGATAATGCCAGGAACAGGGGGATGAGGAGGATAATGATGATAGTATGGGGTCAGTAGGTGGCATCATATGCTGGATTGCATGCATATCATAACTCAGGGCAGGGTGTGTGAGGGCACAGGGGCGAAAGGCAACGGGGGGGGGGCTCACCTCAGTCAGGAGGTGATGTCATGGGTCGGGATGTGTCAGTGTAGGCACGGGCAGGACTGTACCTTTGAGGTTGTTAGTTGTAGACTGGCTCCTGGATGATTGCCGGGCGTCAGCTCTGACAGGTCCTTTCAGAATCAGATCGTCCACCCTGCAGAGGAGATCGGGGAGCCAGGGGAGCTGCTCAGCCACTGCAGGCATAGGCATTATCCAAGCTCTGCATATAGCCAGCGTCAGAGATCCGCAGTGCACGGCAGGAGGGAGGAGCCGGGAGAGAGGAGTACATGGCTCCACCCACTGACCCTCAGACCTCGGGCAGTGGTCAGTGACAGTCCGCCCCTGGGTGGGGAAAAACGAGTTGCGGCCCTGGACGCAAGTCAGGGACACCGACCGGGGGACATTCCCTGCAACTCCCAAATGCGCATTAGGCATATTAGGCGGCAGCGAGGCCCCTGAGAGGGCGAGGCCTTAGGCGGCCGCCTTAATTGCCTAATTAGAGAGCCGCCTCTGGACAAACTCATTTATGTGTTTTCTCCCCATTTCCAGATCCTAAAAGTTTGGAAGGATCTAAAACTAAAGCCAGGTGACTTGTGGATTGTTAAGAGACATTTTTATATAAGGAAATGTTTGGAGACTCAATACAGCATCTATTTCATGTACATTTTTGCAAAACTTGAAGGAAAAGTCACCTGGATCCACACCAGACACTACAAAAATAACTAAATTTAAGAAATCTCTGTGTTTGATTTGTTTCCCTTTTGCAATAACAGTCTAGGGTACTTTTTGATTCAATTACTTTAATTGTAAGGGATATATATTTGAAAAGTAGTTTAGCCATGTTGAAGTCATATTGGTCTTTTGTACCTCTTCCATTTTATGTAGAATTGTCTGTGTTTACATATTGCTGATAAGTCAGCATACCAACATTAAGCTAGAAGGCCATTCTGGCCACAGGAGTGTACAGCCAGTACTCTGTAAATATGTCTCATTAATCATTTGTTTTTCACAATGAAAAGTCATTTTGTAATGAAAAAGGCTGCTCAGCTATTATTTTCTCCACAATGGAGTTTTTGCCTCTTTGGCCAGGACTACCTCCACCTAAGCGTGTGGAGGTTCCAGGTTAAAGGTGATAGCAGGTATGGTTAGTGATCAAAATATTGATCCAAAGAGAGGAGATGTAATAGAAATGTGTAAGTTCTGTATATAATTGTATTCTATTTTGTATGTATTGCACACTGCCCTCATAGGGTTGCCACCTTTTCCTCAAGCCAAACCCGAACAATTTAGCGGCGCATGGCAAATTTTTTTGTGGTATACACTACAGGATTTTAAAGACCTGGAGGAGAGCAATAATGCGTCATGCTTAGTGTGGATGGTAACTACTGGTACCATCCACTGCCCTACTGACACCGTCCTCTGCCCTACTGACACCGTCCTCTGCCCTACTGACACCGTCCTCTGCCCTACTGACACCGTCCTCTGCCCTACTGACACCGTCCACTGCCCTACTGACACCGTCCACTGCCCTACTGACACCGTCCTCTGCCCTACTGACACCGTCCTCTGCCCTACTGACACCGTCCTCTGCCCTACTGACACCGTCCTCTGCCCTACTGACACCGTCCTCTGCCCTACTGACACCGTCCTCTGCCCTACTGACACCGTCCACTGCCCTACTGACACCGTCCTCTGCCCTACTGACACCGTCCTCTGCCCTACTGACACCGTCCTCTGCCCTACTGACACCGTCCACTGCCCTACTGACACCGTCCTCTGCCCTACTGACACCGTCCTCTGCCCTACTGACACCGTCCTCTGCCCTACTGACACCGTCCTCTGCCCTACTGACACCGTCCACTGCCCTACTGACACCGTCCTCTGCCCTACTGACACCGTCCTCTGCCCTACTGACACCGTCCACCTCCCTCCCCACAGACTCCCTTCCCTTATATCGCCCCCCCCCCCCCCTCAATTAGATCAGGGAACCCACCCATCAGTGTCCCCTGCCCCGAAAAACCCCCATTGGACTGCCTTACCGAGAGCCGCTTCAAGCCAGGAAGTGTGGGAGCCGGAGTTTGGGGGTGGAGCTCCTCTATTGTAGTGCCGTTTTCCTTCCTTCCATTGTGTGGGAGCCTTGGGGAGAAGTGTGTCGGCAAGACACAGGATTCAGGACACATCCGAACTGGTGCACTCACTCACAAGGCTGCTGTTAGTAATTATTGGGGCCCCATACAGCTATACTCATGGGGCCCCCATCCCCTGAGGAATGAAAGAGGTGGGGGAGGGAGGTGAGAAAGGGGAAGGTAAGAGGAGGAGGTGAGAGAGAAGCGGTGGTGAGGGGGGTGAGAGAGAGGAGGAGGTGAGAGAAAGGGGGGAGGAGGCAGGGAGAGAGAGGGGGGGTGGGGTGAGATGGTGGGGGTGAGAGGGATGGGGATGATAGAGAGGGGGGTGGGTGAGAGGCTGAAAGAGAGTGTGTGATAGAGAAAAAGGGGAGCTGACACAGAGGAGGGGGGTGACACAGAGGGGGGGGGGGTGACACAGAGGAGGGGGGTGACAGAGAGGGGGGTGACACAGAGGAGGGGGGGGATGACACAGAGGAGGGGGGGGTGACACAGAGGAGGGGGGTGACACAGGAGGGGGGGTGACACAGCGGGGGGGATGACACAGGAGGGGGGATGACACAGAGGAGGGGGGATGACACAGAGGAGGGGGGATGACACAGAGGAGGGGGGATGACACAGAGGAGGGGGGTGTTACAGAGGAGGGGGGGGGTGACAGAGGAGGGGGGATGACACAGATGAGGGGGATGACACAGAGGAGGGGGGGTGACACAGAGGAGGGGGGGTGACACAGAGGAGAGGGGGGGACACAGAGGAGGGGGGTGACACAGAGGAGGGGGGATGACACAGAGGAGGGGGGGATGACACAGAGGAGGGGGGGGGTGTGACACAGAGGGGGGGGGGGTGTTACAGAGGAGGGGGGGGGGTGACACAGAGGGGGGGGGGTGACACAGAGGAGGGGGGTGACACAGAGGAGGGGGGGGTGTGACACAGAGGAGGGGGGGTTGACACAGAGGAGGGGGGGTGACACAGAGGAGGGGGGGGGGGGTGACACAGAGGAGGGGGGGTGACACAGAGGAGGGGGGATGACACAGAGGAGGGGGGGGACAGACAGAGGGGGGTGTTACAGAGGGGGGGGTGACAGAGGGGGGTGACACAGAGGGGGGGGTGACACAGAGGAGGGGGGGTGACACAGAGGAGGGGGGGGGGGGGGTGACACAGAGGAGGGGGGGGGTGACACAGAGGAGGGGGGTGACACAGAGGAGGGGGGGTGTGACACAGAGGGGGTTGCAGGGGGGGTGACACAGAGGAGGGGGGTGTTGACACAGAGGAGGGGGGGTGTTGCAGGGGGGTGTTGCAGGGGGGGAGAGGGGGGGTGACACAGAGGAGGGGGGGTGTTGGGGGGGGGGGTGACACAGAGAGGGGGGGATGACACAGAGGGGGGGGGGGTGACACAGAGGGGGGTGGAGAGGGGGGGGGACACAGAGAGGGGGGGTGTTACAGAGGAGGGGGGGTGACACAGGAGGGGGGAGAGGAGGGGGGGGGTGTTGCAGAGGAGGGGGGGGGGGTGACACAGAGGAGGGGGGGGGTGACACAGAGGGGGGGGTGTGACACAGGAGGGGGGGGTGTTACAGAGGAGGGGGGGTGACACAGAGGAGGGGGGGTGTGACACAGAGGAGGGGGGGTGACACAGAGGAGGGGGGGGGGGGGGACACAGAGGAGGGGGGTGTTACAGAGGAGGGGGGGTTACAGAGGAGGGGAGGGATATACACACTCAGATACATGCAAAAAAACACTTAGATATATATATATTGCACATATACTCAATTATATACATATACACACACACTGAGATACACACAAACAGGCATAAATACACTTGACACAACATACTGTGAGATAAATACATACATATGTAGTCTGGTAATGGGCAGCCAGCTTCTCTCCTCCCATCTCTGTCCTGCTGTCCTCTCACACTCTGTGCAGCTCCTCCCTCTGCCCGCCCACACACATTCACAGCTCTCTCCACTAGATTTGTCTGTGAACAGTCCTGACAGGGCTCCAGTAGCCGGGACTAGAAGCAGAGCATCGGCAAATGCGGCCAGGAGGTTCTGTATCCCTCCACAGAGAGAAACAAGTCCCTTGTAATTAGGGCTGTTTCCATCAAGACAGTTACATATATGTAAAGATATGTGACATTCTGATACATGTTATGGATCCTAAACTTTGATTAAGCTTCTATGGGGGTGTTATAAGTATTTTTGAGGGTGTCCGGGTGACAGGCAGTCAGAAACCCGGGCAGAGGATGTAAAAACCGGACTGTCCGGGTGAATCCCGGACAGGTGGCAACCCTATGCCCTCACTGTGCACACGGCACTAATAATGTTTTCAGTACATGTTTGCATTCTTTCGAGTCCTGATTAGAATTCGCCTGCCTATGATACGCCCCTTGTTACCATAAACGTACAATTGTAATATTAATGTGATACCTACGTAATCATGTGTATAAAAACCTTCAATTGCGTCATAATAAGGCAGAACGGTTATTTGGAAAGATGCTGAGCGTATCTTTTGTGTCTGTTCCCTACTGCAGTAGTTATTATTAATTTGGAACCACTAATCAATATGAGGATAGGAGTTGCCTATCTATAAATTTCCAGTTCAGCGCCCATGGCTCTTGCCATGGCTGCCATACCCTAGATAGGCCACTGGCTGCAACTACCAATAAGCCACCTTGTTTGTGTGGAAGGTAAAAACCAAGCAAAATAATTAAAAGTGTATGGTCAGCTTTACACTTGTTCTGCTCTCTGTGTACAAAGAGGAAGTTGGATGCAACTAATGGTGAATTGTGTAAGATGTGATGGAAGTGCTGTGTTTCCAGGTTTTATCTTCCAGAATCTTCTGTGATTGGACTCTTCACCTTTCTGGAAATATTTTCAGGTCTCTTCATTGTCGGGAAGAACAAACAATCTGATTGGAGGATGTATGGGCAGATCTAACAAGGTGAGACCCCACCAATCATTCTTCTGACTGCTCTAACCAAAGTGGAGTTCCGTATTCTGAGAGCCGTCAGGAAATGGGAACTCCGCTCACTGCTCACAGCACTCTAATTCCACATAGACCAGAAGTCTGTATATTGTGTAGGCTCCATATAGATAATGTATAAATGGATGATGTATACTGTATATAGAGAGGAGGAGAGTCTGTATCATTCTATATATCCTTGTGTATAACACCCCCCCCCCCCCACTGATATCATAGACAGGAAGTCTGTATATTGTGTAGGTTCCATATAGATAATGTATACATGGATGATGTATACTGTATATATAGAGGAAAGTGTATCATTCTATATATCTCTGTGTATAACATCCCCCCACTGATATCATAGGTCAGAAGTCTGTATATTGTGTAGGCTCCATATAGATAATGTATAAATGAAGGATGTATACTGTATATAGAGGGGGAGAGTGCTGTTTCTGGTGCCCAATCTGCATGTCTGGATGTGGTTGGATGGAGGGGCTTCTGGTAAATGTAGCTGTGCTAGGTGGTAACTAACCTGGCTTATTTATAGTCTTTGTGATCATTTGGGTTTTCTCCTAAGCCTGGTTTCGCTGTGGTTCCTTTCTTCTGTCAATAGGTGGCACTGTTGTCTTTGGCATTCGTACGAGCAGGGAGACTATGAAGACTATGAAGACTTTGAAGTTATGTATATGCGTATCTCTTTCAGCCAATCAGTAATGCCACGTACACACGATCAGACTTTGATGGACTAGGTCCGGCGGACTATCCGACGGACTTTGCAGCGGAGGTCCGCCGGACTTTCAAACGAATGGACTTGCCCACACACTATCACTCCAAAAGTCAGACGGATTCGAACGTGATGACGTACGACCGGACTAGAATAAGGAAGTTCATAGCCAATAGCTGCCCTAGCGTCGGTTTTCGTCCGTCGGACTAGCACACAGACGACTGGAATTTTCGACCGGACTCGAGTCCGTCAGAAATATATGAAACATGTTTTATTTCTAGGTCCATCGGACTTTTGGGAAAAAAAAGTCCGCTGGAGCCCACACACGATCAAATTGGATGGATTTCGGTCCGCCGGACCTAGTCCGTCAAAAAGTCTGCTCGTGTGTACGTGGCATAAGGGTCTCGGGTCACTAAGGATGCTGGGAAAGGGTATATATTTGGTGGAAGTCAGGTGATTGGAGTCCTCACACCCAGACCTTGGTGTCTGGTGTAGATGTGTGAGGAACAGCTGCGTTGGGTGAGGCCTGGAGTCTGAGGCCTGGCCATGTGCTTGCGGCTCTGTAAGAGAAGCCTGTCTGCTGCCTGGGGGGCATGGGAGACGTTCTGCCAGAGAGAGCTTCTTGTTGCCTGGGATGAAGTTCTGAGATGAAGTACCAGAGGTTACACTTCATGTTCTGGAAACTGTGAAGAGGCTGGGAAAGCATCAAGGGGAACTTATACAAGGAAACCCTGCACGGTGCTATGAGTTTTTGTTTGCTATAGGAGACAGCTGTTGCTAAGGAAGTACAGAACATTGGGTGCAAGCCTATGGCCCTTGTTCTGTATTGCTCTCTACCTGTGCTATTTTGTTTTTGGAGTTACATAGTTAGTCAGGTTGAAAAAAAGACACAAGTCCATCTAGTTCAACCATAAAAATAAATAAAATAAAAAATATCATACAATCCCATATACCCAATTCTATACCCACAGTTGATCCAGAGGAAGGCTGAAAAATCCCAGCAGAGCATGATCCCCAGCATGGACTCTGCTGATCTGTCTGCATATTGTCCGTGGGTGTCCCGTGCCCTAACCCTCTCGCCCTCATTTTTCCTGTTGTGAGCCATAAACTCACTTTTGTTCATCCTAAAAGTGACTGGCGCCCATCTTTTCTACAAATGTCTACACCCATCATGCCCTAGAACCAGCACCCTGAGTTGAAATGTCAGCCCTCCCTCAGGGGGGCGCTACAAGTGTATTTGTGTTTCTCTCTTACAGCCCCTATTTCCCCCTGTCCTCTCAACTGTACAGAGGTACTTCTAGGGACATTTGACTGCCCCAGCCTGGCGCCATAAGGTGGCTTCCTAAGCTGCCTTATGGTGGCACCTGCTATGCATGGTGAAGGTGGAAAGGGCAGGGGTCTGACCCGCGTTGGTCACAGTGCCAACTTTTAATCTTTGCTGTGCAGCGCGCTTCTGGGCAGAATTTAGACAGCGTAGTGCTGACTTCTAATAGAGCAGCAAGTCTCCCAGAACACAGCCGCTGTCACTCGTCAGACACAAAGAAAGAAAGGGTTACCACACTTCCTTCTTCTCGATCGCACAACGCCCTAGCTGTGCCGTTTCCTTGCAAAACCACAAGCCAGTTTCATACACAAGTTAGCAGAACATAAAGTGACAACCATATCAGAGCCAGACTACCGGAGTCCGTTCAATTTGGTTCTGTTTAAAATGGCGTCATCATCAGCCTGAAACCAGATCTGCATTCCCCCGGGCAGAGAAAATCTTCATAAATACATTTTAGTGGGGAAAAAAAACGTTACTCCCATTTTTGGCCCCATCAGAGGATTCTCCAACTTGCTTCTGAATTTCTGCAATCCGGGTCAAAGGCGCCAAAAATGTAAAAGGAGTTGTGGATTTTCTCAGTAAATCCCAGAATCGGGATGGAGATGGTCTTCCATCAGAGAAGACATTTTTGTGCACACAAAAGATAAGACGTGGGGAGGTGAAGGAATGAGATCCATCTCCATCCTCTATGCTTTACACAGCACTTTATATTTTTTTATAATTACATTTTTATTAAAAAAAAATACATTTAGGACAAATCATACAATAGTGTACAAAAAGATATGTAAAAACAAAGAAAAAAAATTAAAGAGTAGACTGTGTGTCCACCATCCATGTCCCCACCATGTCTGTCCACCATCCATGTCCCCACCATGTCTGTCCACCATCCATGTCCCCACCATGTCTGTCCACCATCCATGTCCCCACCATGTCTGTCCACCATCCATGTCCCCACCATGTCTGTCCACCATCCATGTCCCCACCATGTCTGTCCACCATCCATGTCCCCACCATGTCTGTCCACCATCCATGTCCCCACCATGTCTGTCCACCATCCATGTACCCACCATGTCTGTCCACCATCCATGTACCCACCATGTCTGTCCACCATCCATGTCCCCACCATGTCTGTCCATCATCCATGTCCCCACCATGTCTGTCCATCATCCATGTCCCCACCATGTCTGTCCCCACTATGTCAGTGCACCATCCGTACCCCCCTAATACCATACCTCCACTCAGGGCACAAACTATTGTTGTTTTGTGCTCTTGCAGAATACATGCAGAAAAACTGATGTCTCTGCTCCATGGTGTGAACAAGGCCTAATACAATTAGCAGTGATAATACTATACACTGGGAAAGGGTTAACATCTAGGGCAATCAAAATGTTAACTGTGTTCCTAACAATGTGTACTGTGTGTGTTTTTTGTGCTGCTTTTACTAATAGATGTGGCTGATATGTGCTTTGCAGAGAAAAAAAAGACATGACCAGTGTAGCCCAGATAATCCACTCTGGCTGATACAGCCCTATACTCCCACCCCTTACTTACCCCTGAATAAGAGACCACACCATTCTTATGGAGTAAAATGGCCACAACAGCCTTTTACTAAACCAACCAAAATAAACTCCAAATTAACTTAAAATATAAATAACATAATAATAACATATAACACATATGAACAACATGTTTCACCCGCTTTATTGGTCAGTGACGGAGCTAAGTACTATTACCGTATATATATATAATTATCTAAATATATATAACCACCAGGGGGCACTGCAGGATTTTCACCGAAACCACATAGGCCTCCATCTGTACCGCTCGGAGACAAACACCTTTCCCGCAGTGCAACAACCAGTAATCATCAAAGAATTTGATGTACTACACCGGAGGGGCCATCTACTGATGAGCCCCCCACACACTTACCACCTCCATAATTGCTACCGTCACTGACCAACAAACAAACACAGCCACAGCCTGAAAGGGTGAAACCTCAACCTTGATGGCACATCTGCCTGAATACCCTCCTGCAATCCCAAAGACCAAAGGTCAATGCCCATGTCAGTTAAATGAACCCCATCCTTCCTTAAGTAAAGGCCATTGTTTCCCAATCTCCCAACCACCTTGTTCACTCTGATCCTCGCCTTATTGATTCTATATACAGATCGAGCCATGCGCCATGTCGTTCTCGCCACCATATCTGACCATACCAGTAACGTGTCAGGGAATGTTACACGCAGGTATAGCAGATCAGCTTTTATGTCCGCTATCAGGTCCCTGACTGTCTGGACTCCCAGGTCATTACCACCTGCGTGGATGACCAGCACCTTAGGTGGTCTGTCCAACCATGCAAATCTTTCCACCTCCGAAACCACCCTGCCCCACATCATTCCCGGTCTACCCAACCACCTTATGGACGCCTCTCTTCTGGAAATCCCCAACTGCCTCCCACCTGGTCTCGCGTCCCCTCTCCGGGCACCCCAACACACATATGAATGTCCGAGGATCCAGACGAGGCATGGGAGCCCTCCATCTGAAACGACAAACATACTTTAAATTGCAGTCAACCTCAACCAAATCCCCCTACAAATTCTAAACTTCTAATAAAGGTAGATGTCATCCTGAAACCACAAAATTATTATTTTTAATTTTTTTTTGCATTATTCACAAACCAACTGAGGCCGAATATAGGTGCGGAATCACTTAGATTCCCATCTCCCCATCCTTCGCACATCCGCCTCATCCAGCCCGCGCCTGGCGGCCTCAGTGGCCGCCACAATGCGGAAGGAGTGTGAAGCGTAGGCGGAACTATCCAAGCCCAACCTCCCCAAACATTTTCGAAGCACCGCCACAAACTGAAATTTTTATCAGATGTGAGCCATCCTCATGAACCAAAAAGGGGCCACCCCCACCCGGTCTAACTCCTGCAAAATTCCCCGCTGCCTGTACCAGGCATACCGCACAACTCGTCAGAGCATACAACCAAACTTGTACCCCTATACCCCTTTGATCTGTTTTAGACTTTCTCAACCGAACTGACACCCTGTCCCCAAACACTGCAACATCCTGTACCAATAAACCGCCCACCACCCCCTTTGAAGGGCTAATTAATTCTCCAATGCGGAATGCCCCGGAAAAAGGCCAGCGAAAAAGCCGCTGAAAACAACAATATTTCGTACTGAAAGGTACAAACCAAACCCAACTGTGCACATAATGCCATCAGGTTCGCAAACGTAATTGGCCACCTCGTATCCTTACCCCTGTGTTCCTTCCGATATCCCTTAATGGCCTGTTTAACCCAGAAATCCTTTGTCCAATCCTCCATCCTCTGCAGCTTAAACCAAAATGCCAACCCCGCCATCTTCTTTTCTATGGACGACACTGACTTCCCTGCTTCCATTTTCCTGGATACAAAATACAACACTAAAAGCCTCACCGCTGACTCGTCCCCTCTGACCTCTGCCTCCTGCAGCAAAGCATACCACTCCTTCCATACCTTTTCATACGCCGACCATGTGGACGTACTTACTGACTGCTGTATCCATCCTGCGGCGATCCTAACGCCAAATCCCATATCCAGCCCGGGCAAGGGATGCCCTCCTTCTGCGCCTCCAGCGCCAGAGCCCTGAACTTGTCCCACTGGAAGCAAGACAAAGAGTCAGCCAGTGTGTTGTCTACTCCTGGAATATGCACAGCATAGAGAAAGACGTTCAATTGCAAGCAGCGCAACACCAACTGTCGCATTAGCCGTATGACAGGCTGTGAAGACGCTGACATGTTATTGATAACCTGCACTACCCCCATATTGTCACAGTTCAGCCGTAATTTTAAATTCTGGCAGGACTGCCGCCACAATTCCAATGCCAGTACCACCGGAAAAAGTTCCAGGAGCACCAGATTCCGAAGAAAGCCTGCCTCAACCCACGACTGTGGCCACAGTTCCGCGCTTCTATGTCCCTGGAAGAATGCCCTGTATCCTGTAGGTCCCGCGGCGTCCGTAACCAATTCCACATCGAAATTGCTCACCGGACCTGACATCCAAACCGACCTGCCGTTATACTCTGCAAGAAATTGATACCATACCTGAAGGTCATCCCTATGTTCCTCCTCTGCTGAATGAAATGCGGGGGAACCTTCACCCTAGCCTTAGCGGACGACATCCGGCGACAAAAAATCCTCCCCATGGGAATGATCCTGCATGCAAAGTTCAATTTCCCCAACAGTGATTGTAACGTACGCAACTGCACTTTCTTACAACCATGGATCTCCCTAATCTCTTTCTGCAAGTCCCTAAGCTTCTCTTCCGGTAACCTGCATTCCATAGCCATGGAATCAATCACTATACCAAGGAAGCTCAGCTCCGTCCTTGGACCCTACGTTTTATCGGCTGCCAAAGGCACCCGAAATTTCTCTGCAATGTGCTGCAACGTTGACAACAGGATCGCGCACACATTGGAAGAAGGGGGGCCCACGCAGAGAAAATCATCCAAGTAATGGATGACAGATTCAATTCCTGTAACGTCCCTGACCACCCGCTCTAAAAATTAGCTAAACGCCTCAAACATAGCGCATGAAATAGAACAGCCCATGGGCAAACACCTATCTACATAATATTGTTCCTGCCAACAACAACCCAGCAACTGAAAACTGGCCAGGTGAACGGGCAGGAGCCTAAACGTCGACTCCACATCCGATTTTGCCATTAGCGCCCCTTGGCCGTACCGCCTTACCCACCTGACCGCGGCATCAAAGGATGTATATGATACCGTACAAGCCTCGGGGTCAATGAAATCATTCACCGAACCCCCTTTGGGAAACGATAAATGGTGTATCAACCGAAACTTGTTCGGTTCTTTTTTTGGGGACCACCCCCAGCGGGGACACCACTAAATCGGCTAAAGGTTTGACAGCAAATGGCCCCGCCATGCGACCCAAAGCCACCTCCTTGGCCAGTTTTCCGACACCACATCTGGGTTTCAACCGATTTCAAATTATTTGCCATCGGGGGAATCACTTTTAGTGCACACGGAATCCGAAACCCATGTTTGAACCCCGCGCTAATCAATCCCGCCGCCGCCCTATCCGGGTACCTATTTAGGAAAGGCTGCATCCTTTCCCACTTCACCGGAGTGTGACCAGGCTCTCCGGCACACTTACCCTTTTTGAAGCACCTGGCGAGTGTGTGTGTGCTCCTCCGCACCCTGAACATTCATGTTTAAATTTACAGGTACCTCCGAACTTGTAGGAGCCCTCATTAAACTGCTAGCACACTCCCCATTTTTTACCGACCGGGGGTCCCAGAAGAGTGGCTACCTCTGGCCCCCCCTTTAAAATGGCTGCGTCGGGGCCTTTGCCGAAGCCATCAGTCTCATCCAGAGGCTAATGTCCTTATGATCCCACCGCAGGGCGGGACGAACCGCCCTGCGTTGTTGGAACTGCTTGTCATAGCGTAGCCACGCCGTGCCTCCGTAAACCCGATACGCCTCCCCGATGGCATCCATATAACAAAATAATGCTGAACAATGCTCGGGGTTCTTTTCACCTATGACACCCGCCAAAATGGCGAACGCTTGCAGCCAATTTGCAAACGTCCTAGGGATCAGCCGGTATCTCCGCTTCTCCACGTCCTCCTTCTTAGTATCATCTGGCTTTACCCTATCCAGATTAAACTTTTCCAGGGGTAACAGGGAGAAAATCTCCACGTATTCCCCCTTTCAAATTTTTTCCCTCACCTCCTGCTTCAGGTGTGCACCTAGCGGTCCCTCGAAGCATACATACACCTCACATTTCGCGGCATCCACTAACCTCACGATGTCAGCTCTAACAGTCGGCTCCGTGGACCCTTTTTCCATAGAACTCACCTTAGCCGTCATGTCCTCCGCCGCATTGGCCGGCGTACCCACCGCGGTCACTGCGACCGTCCCCCCACCAGAGGCCACATCCCCGACCCCCCTGGCTGTTACGGCATTGCCTTTCCCCAACCCACCTGTGGTTGATCAACCTTGTCCTCCCTCAAAACGGCCCACCAAAGCTCGCAGACCCTCCAGTAACTCCTGTATCTGACCCCCGGACCCCACTCCTGTGGTCCCACTCCCTGCCCGTGGTTGGTCAGTGGCTGCCAACAGCAGTGCTGGAGGCGATGCCCCCCCCACCAGATACTACACCCACTAAAGTTTTGTAAGGCAGCAGTAAAAGCAATATTATCACACGACTTACCGGGCTGACCGGGCACCTTCCCCACAGCCGATGTGCCGATCTCCACCGACGTGTTCGGGCGACTGGGCTCCCCTCTTCCTCTGACAGTTCACCTTCCGATCTGCTCGCCTCCTCCTGCTCAGACAAAAATGTCCGCCCCCTTGGGGAGGGGCTCCTGGATGCAGTGCGCCTCCGTCCGCCCACAGTACTTGCAACTGCCATCCCGCTGTCCCTCTGAACTCCTTGTCCCACGCAGTTGGGCTGGTCTGGGCACCACTCCTGCCTTGCGACCCCTTCTTAGTACCGCCCGGTGGAGTCCGCCCACCCGCTGTGCCTTCTGCAAAACTGCCAGCTGATCCCGCCGCAGCCGTCTACCTATTCCCCCTTCTGTCCACCCCTCTCGGCTCGTGCAGAGCTGCTGGGGGGACTGTAGCCGAAGAACTCATGGGTGTTGTAACCCCCCCTCCTGGCTGTGCCTCTCTCTCTGCTGATGTTTCTCTTCCCCTCAGCTTGTGCAGAGCTGCTGGGGGGGACACAACTGTGGAAGAGCCTGCTGATCCGGCCATCCTCCCATCCCTGCTTGATGCCTCTAGCTGCCTGTGCCCTGTGTTCTGCTCTCCCCTCTGCTCGTGCAGAGCTGCTGGGGATGCTGTGGCCTGGGATCCTCCTCCACTGCCTACCGGGGATGCAGCGCCATGTAGGCCCGTGGCCCCGCCCACCGCATTGAGCCCGTGGCGTGTAGTCCACCTAGGCCTACCGAGATGTTCAATCTGGGTCCGCTTAGCTGGGGGGGTCGAGCTCTCCCCCTCGGGCTTCTGATAACCCTGGATGGCCCCGCGACCGACCCCGGAGAGTACCTTGTTGGTGGCCTGGATATCCTGCCGCGTGTCACCGTACCGCCGTCTCCCGCTCGACTCCTGCCATCCGCCGTCTGCCCGATCTCCTCCGTCAGCCAGCACGGCTGCGACCTGACTCTGCAGCCAGTCCGGCCCTCTCGATGCCGCCGCCGCTCTCAGAAGCTCCACGAGGTCCCCCACATCGGCCATCTTGGATCGTGTAGCAACGAGGAGCAGTGGATAAAACTGCCTCCTCATGCACTCTTTCCTACCGACTGACCGCTCTAGACTCCGCCCACTTTATATAAGGCCACTCCCCTTCTAACCTCCTGACCTGCCCATGCCTGGCCACACCCCCTCCACGCTGTCAAGTGTGTCACTAGACACACTGTCATGTCCGGCCCTCCACTACATTGCTCTCTGGTACATTCTCACTCCGGTCCTCTCTGCCACATTGCTGCTGTGTGTACAGAGCTCTGTGTTGTTATTAAAAACAGAGCTCTGTTCTGTGATTCGCTAAGCCGGTCAGCAGGTCCCAGTCATAAATCATTGGCCGGGACCTGCTTATCGACTTGTGCCCTACCTGGAAATGTAAATCACATACATGTACATGATTTAGAGAAAATCGGCCACTCCGTCGCTACATGGGGTGGTCTGCAAGTGGTTACTTCATCCCTTATGACACTTGTGGGATGGTCAGGTGTAACAAGACAAGATAAGGACAAGTCCTTGATGGCACTAATTGTCCCTACTATTAGTTCCTGATGGAGCTTGGCAAGGTTCCAACAGGACTGTCCAGTCTACTTTAACCAGTAAAGACAGAAAACCCATCCAGGCATACCCCTACTGATATGTCTGTATATGTATACAGCACATCAGACCACGTTATATATGTATACAGAACACCAGACTAGGTTATATATGTATACATAACACCAGACTAGGTTATATATGTATACAGAACACCAGACTAGGTTATATATGTATACAGAACACCAGACTAGGTTATATATGTATACATAACACCAGACTAGGTTATATATGTATACAGAACACCAGACTAGGTTATATATGTATACAGAACACCAGACTAGGTTATATATGTATACAGAACACCAGACTAGGTTATATATGTATACAGAACATCAGACTAGGTTATATATGTATACAGAACACCAGACTAGGTTATATATGTATACAGAACATCAGATCAGGTTATATATGTATACAGAACATCAGATCAGGTTATATATATATATACAGAACACCAGACTAGGTTATATATGTATACAGAACACCAGACCAGGTTATATATGTGTACAAAACACAAGACCAGGTTAAATATGTATACAGAACATCAGATCAGGTTATATATGTATACAGAACATCAGACCAGGTTATATATGTATACTGTCGTGGAAAAACCCACCATACTCTTTTGCGCACATAACCACCCATTTAGTCTAATGGTATAATCCATCTTATCTATGCTAATACGCGCCCTTTCAGTATAATGCATCTGGGATCTTAATCCATGTCTCCCGCATTTCTTCAGTAAACAGACATAATCACCATCTTAGCTCCATCGCTCCTTCATCTGCCCCTCCTGGGCAGAGGATCTTGGCTTTTATTCAAACACACAAAGGAAGTCACAAACAGGAAGTCCTGGCCCCAACAGCCAATCGCTTCCTCCACAGGATATGACCTCACAGGATATGAATGTCAACCCAGGAAATCCTTCCAACAGGATGGGTTATACAACAACCAATGAATAATGACTAGGGGAGTCTTATAGGCGTGTCCGGGCAGGGACAATGTTTTACCTGTAAGCCATGCTCTTCAACAAAACAAAGGAAGTGGCTAACAAACATGAACGCTGTTCCCGACCATAACAACTCAAAAGCTCCCGTTTTTCATGAACCGTTATTCTACCCGGACTATACTGCTATTCCTGCTGATGGGAGATTATCTGCAGGTGTATGCCATGGCACCCCAAATATGTTGATCAGGCATACAGGGGTGACACGAGCGCACATGCGCTAAACCGATGATGTCTTTGCAGAGCGAACACATCCCCCCCTAGATGAATGTCTGTGCATCGCACAGTGGCCCTTTCGCTGGCGGACATATTCCCACTCTGCAAACACTTCTCTGCAACCACAGGAAGTTTTCCACTACCAAACGGATCTCAACCAACATCAGTCTGCCTCAGTCAGCTCTTTAGAGAGGGAGTACTAACACTGGGAGACACTGTGACAATACCATATTAAATACATCTTCATAAAATTTCCACAACAATACAGAACACCAGACCAGGTTATTTATGTATACAGAACATCAGAACAGGTTATATATGTATACGGAACACCAGACCAGGTTATATATATGTATACAGAACATCAGACCAGGTTATATATGTATACGGAACACCAGACCAGGTTATATATATGTATACAGAACATCAGACCAGGTTATATATGTTTACAGAATACCAGACTAGGTTATATATGTATACAGAACACCAGACCAGGTTATATATATGTATATATGTATACAGAACATCAGACCAGGTTATATATGTTTACAGAATACCAGACTAGGTTATATATGTATACAGAACACCAGACTAGGTTATTTATGTATACAGAACACCAGACTAGGTTATTTATGTATACAGAACACCAGACTAGGTTATATATGTATACAGAACACCAGACTAGGTTATATATGTATACAGAACACCAGACTAGGTTATATATCTATACAGAACACCAGACTAGGTTATATATACAGTGGTGTGAAAAAGTGTTTGCCCCCTTCCTCATTTCCTGTTCCTTTGCATGTTTGTCACACTTAAGTGTTTCGGAACATCAAACCAATTTAAACAATAGTCAAGGACAACACAAGTAAACACAAAATGCAATTTGTAAATGAAGGTGTTTATTATTAAAGGTGAAAATAAAAATCCAAACCATCATGGCCCTGTGTGAAAAAGTGATTGCCCCCCTTGTTAAAACATACTATAACTGTGGTTGTCCACACCTGAGTTCAATTTCTCTAGCCACACCCAGGCCTGATTATTGCCACACCTGTTCACAATCAAGGCATCACTTAAATAGGAGCTGCTTGACACAGTAAGGTCCACCAGAAGATCCTTAAAAGCTACACATCATGCCGAGACCCAAAGAAATTCAGGAACAATTGAGAAAGAAAGTAATTGAGATCTATCAGTCTGGAAAGGGTTATAAAGCCATTTCCAAAGCTTTGGGAATCCAGCAAACCACAGTGAGAGCCATTATCCACAAATGGCGAAGACATGGAACAGTGGTGAACCTTCCCAGGAGTGGCCGGCCGCCCAAAATTACCCCAAGAGCGCAGCGACGACTCATCCAAGAGGTCACAAAAGACCCCACAACAACGTCCAAGGAACTGCAGGCCTCACTTGCCTCAGTTAAGGTCAGCGTTCATGCCTCCACCATCAGGAAAAGACTGGGCAAAAATGGCCTGCATGGCAGAGTTCCAAGGAGAAAACCACTGCTGAGCAAAAAGAACATCAAAGCTCGTCTCAATTTCTCCACAACACATCTTGATGATCCCCAAGACTTTTGGGACAACATTCTGTGGACCGATGAGACAAAAGTGGAACTCTTTGGAAGGTGTGTGTCCAAGTATATCTGGCGTAGAAGGAACACTGCATTTCAGAAAAAGAACATTATACCAACAGTAAAATATGGTGGTGGTAGTGTGATGGTCTGGGGCTGTTTTGCTGCTTCAGGACCTGGAAGACTTGCCGTGATAAAAGGAACTATGAATTCTGCTGTCTACCAAGAGATCCTGAAGGAGAATGTCCGACCATCTGTTCGTGTACTCAAGCTGAAACGAACTTGGGTTCTGCAGCAGGACAATGATCCTAAACACACCAGCAAGTCCACCACCGAATGGCTGAAGAAAAACAAAATGAAGACTTTGGAGTGGCCTAGCCAAAGTCCTGACCTGAATCCTATTGAGATGTTGTGGTATGACCTTAAAAAGGCCGTTCATGCTCGAAAACCCTCTAATGTAACTGAATTAGGACAATTCTGCAAAGATGAGTGGGCCAAAATTCCTCCAGGACACTGTAAAAGCCTCATTGCACGTTATCGCAAACGCTTGGTTGCAGTTGTTGCTGCTAAGGGTGGCCCAACCAGTTATTAGGTTTAGGGGGCAATCACTTTTTCACACAGGGCCATGATGGTTTGGATTTTTTTTCACCTTTAATAATAAACACCTTCATTTACAAATTGCATTTTGTGTTTACTTGTGTTGTCCTTGACTATTGTTTAAATTGGTTTGATGTTCCGAAACACTTAAGTGTGACAAACATGCAAAGGAACAGGAAATGAGGAAGGGGGCAAACACTTTTTCACACCACTGTATATGTATGCAAAACATCAGACTAGGTTATATATGTATACAGAATACCAGACTAGGTTATATATGTATACAGAACAGCAGACCAGGTTATATATGTATACAGAACACCAGACTAGGTTATATATGTATACAGAACACCAGACCAGGTTATATATGTATACAGAACATCAGACTAGGTTATATATGTATACAGAATACCAGACCAGGTTATATATGTATACAGAACAGCAGACCAGGTTATATATGTATACAAAACACAAGACTAGGTTATATCTCCCCTGTGCTCCACTGAATGTTAGGGATGGGCCTGGTGTTCGATTCGAACCCACGTTCGAATCGAGCACCGGGCGTTCGCCCGCTCGGCGAGCCCAGAACTATTTGGGCCGTTCGCATCACATTCGTGTGATGCGAGCGGCCCGCAATGCATTGCGCAGGCGCAGTGCAGCGCTGGCTGATGATTGGCCAAGCATGCACTGTGACCCCGCATGCTTGGCCAATCACAGCGCCGGCAGCGAGGAGAGCAATAATTGGCTACAGGCAGGACGCCTGTAGCCAATTATAGCTCAGGGGCTTTAGTACACGCCCCACTGTATAAAAGGCCGCCGCGCCGTCGGCCTAGTGCACATGTGTTCCGGCTTTGATTGTGTGAATAGGCAGACTGCTGATTCATTGCTGATCCATTGCTGATTCATTGCTAATTCATTATTACTGAAGTGAATACTGATCTTTTGTGCTGATTGCACTGCTGCTTAGTGGTGACATTATCTGCTGCTGAGTCTAAGTGCTTTTATTCTGGGGATTAGTCTGGTGTGTGCGTGCTGTTAGTACAACATTGCAGTAGCACCCTGTCCTATGCTGTTAGTACAGCATTGCACCATAACCTTCTGTCCCATTGTGATCTAAGGCAGGCAGGCAGGGATTTATAGGAGCTAGTGTGTATGTGTCAGCACACATAGGAGCTATAAGGCAGTCTCTATCTGCCGTAAGGCCCAGTTCTTGTCATCTAAGGCAGCCTCTATCTGCCGTAAGGCCCTGTTGCTGTCATCTAAGGCATCCATCTGCAGGAGTTAGTGTGTGTGCTGTGTGACTCCAGCACAATATACACTACCCACTACAATGCCTGGAAGACCGCCAAGGAGAGGCAGACAGTCCCGAGGCAAGAACACACGGCAAGCAGGCTCTGTTTCTAGAGACAACAGTGCTGGTCGTGGACGTGGTCGTGCATCGTTATCAGTATGTGGCCATGGGACACGCTTGTCCTTGTTTTCGGCAGCTGGACATGTTTAGCCACATCATGCCAAAGGCTTGGTAGAATGGATGACCAAGCCCTCCTCATCCTCCTCTCTCACCCAGGATCAGGGTACTGGCAGAGCAGCTACCAACGCGTACTCAATGGCATCATCAGGCACCCCTTCCCTAGACCCACCATGTCCTCCTGAGGAGTCCCCGAACTGTTTGACCACAGTGTTGGGTACATGCTCCAGGCGGATGCCCAACGTTTTGAAGGCTCGAATGATGATACCAAGCTCGTGCGCGCAGAGAGAGGGGATGCTGAAGGACAGCAATCTGGCAGTCATGTTCCACCAGCTGCAGCTTACTGCCAGGTTTGCTCCAGTGGTGAAGAGGGAGGGGATGATGAGGTCACTGACTCCACGTGGGTGCCTGAAGGGAGAGAGGAGGAGGAGGCGGCAGCACATGTCCAACGAGGCAGGATGCCCTCCGGAGGCCAGCTAGAGGCCAGCACACCAACTGAATCAGACCGATTCCGGCTCTCTACCGGCATGTGGAATGCAATGTACATGCCTCGCTGGACAGGGCGGTCAGCGGTAAGGTGCATATTACCGCTGACTCATGGTCCAGCAGGCATGGACAGGGACGTTATCTGTCTTTCACGGCCCATTGGGTCACTCTATTGGCAGCTGGGAGGGATGCAGGACAAGGTGCAGTAGTGTTGGAGGTTGTTCCGCCACCACGCATCCAAAATGCTACTACTGGTTGTGACACACCTCTCTCCTCCACCCCCTCCTCTTCTTCTTCCTCCATGGCCTCTTCGAGTGCTCTGTCCTCGGAACCAGTGGTGCTCCGTAGGCGTACAAGGGGCTACGTGAGTACGCAGGCAAAAAGATGCCATGCCGTGCTTGCGCTGGTGTGTTTGGGGGACATGAGCCACACTGGGGCAGAGGTTCTGGCAGCTCTGCAGGGGAAGGCCGAGAGGTGGTTGACGCCACGCCAGCTTAAGCCAGGAATGGTGGTTTCTGACAATGGCACCAACCTCCTCTCTGCCCTGCGACAGGGGCAGCTCACCCATGTGCCCTGTATGGCTCACGTCCTCAACCTGGTGGTGCAGCGGTTCTTGGGCAGGTACCCAGGCTTACAGGATGTCCTGAGGCAGGCCAGGAAAGTCTGTGTGCATTTCCGCCAATCGTATAATGCCAGTGCCCGGCTGGCTGAGCTGCAAAAGGAGTTGAACCTGCCCAAGAACCGCCTTATATGTGACATGCCCACCAGGTGGAACTCAACGTTGGCCACGCTGCAGCGACTGCACACGCAGCAGAGGGCCATCAATGAGTATCTTTGCGACTACGGCACCAGGACAGGGTCAGGGGAGATTGGATTTTTTTCCCCACGCCAGTGGAGCATGATCAGGGATGCATGCACTGTCCTGTCACCATTTGAGGAGGCCACGAGGATGGTGAGCAGTGACAGTGCATGCATCAGTGACACTGTACCTCTTGTCCACCTGTTGGAGCATACGCTGCATGGGAAAATGGACAGAGCACTTGAGGCAGAACAGAGGCAGGAAGAGGAGGACTTCCTTGCCTCTCAAGGCCCCCTTTATCCAGACAGTGTTCCTTCTGTCCCACCCATAACACAGGAAGAGGATGAGGAGGAGGAGGAGGAGGATTGTGTGAGCATGGAGGTGGAGCCTGGCACTCAGCATCAGCAGCAGCAGTCTTTTAGGGATGATGTACAGTTCCAACAAACCAGTTGACTTGTACGTGGCTGGGAGGAGGTGGCTGGCGATCATGTCGTCCTCAGTGGCCCAGAAGACTCCGGACCGAATGCCTCAGCTAACCTACGTTGCATGGCCTCCCTAATCCTGCAAAGCCTGCGGAAGGATCCTCGTATTCTTCGGATCAAGGAGAGGGACCATTACTGGCTGGCCACTCTCCTTGATCCACGGTACAAGGGTAAGGTTGCAGACCTTATCTTGCCGTCGCAGAGGGAGCAGAGGATGAGACATCTCATGGAGGCATACCCAGAGACTGGGAGGTTACAAACTCCTGGTCCTGGACGACGAGTTGCTGAGGCTTCGGTCAGTAGCAGAAGGAGTGGTGGGGAAGGTGGACGTCGGACCGATGCGTTCAGACAATTTTTTAGTCCGCAGCCCCAAGGTATGATCGGTTCTAGCAACCATCGCCAGCGTCTGATATACATGGTGCAGGAATACCTAGGGGCAAGGTCAGACTTGGACACCTTTCCCACCGAAAATCCTCTGGCTTACTGGGTCTTGAGGATGGATCACTGGCCAGAGCTTGCACAGTATGCAATTGAGCTACTGGCCTGTCCTGCATCCAGCGTTCTTTCCGAACGCACATTCAGTGCTGCTGGAGGCTTTGTCACCGATCACAGGGTGCTCCTGTCCACCGACTCGGTTGATCGACTGACCTTCATAAAGATGAATCAGTCTTGGATCACCACCAGCTACCAGGCACCTGAAGCTGATATAACTGAATAATTTATAATGTCACATCCCTTCAAGACTGCCTATGCTGATGCTGAGTGATTGTCCTGTTATGTTGACTGACTATCCTCTTCCTCCTCAATGATCCTGATGATATCTTGGAAGAACATTTTTGTTTCTGGGTGCCACCATCAGTGGCTAAGGCACAATTTTTCAGCCCCTGTTTAACAGGGGCATGCAATTACAATTTTTAGGCAATGCTTTACAACAGGTCTCATTGCTGTGCTCAGAGTACAGTATCTGTGAGGGGTTGCAGTGTTGTGGCACCAGTGCCGAAGGCTCAATTTTTCAGCCCCTGTTTAACAGGGGCGTGTAATTAAAAAATTTTAAGCAATGCTTCGCAACAGGTCTGACTGCTGTGCTCCAAGTACAGTACCTGTGAGGGGTTGCAGTGTTGTGGCACCAGCACCAGTGCCTAAGGCACAATTTTTCAGCCCCTGTTTAACAGGGGCGTGTAATTACAAATCTTGATCTAATAATTCTCAGCAGGGCCCATTCATGTGCCCACCAAGAGTAACTGTAAGGGCTTACAGTGTTGTGGCAACACCGTCCACCACCACCAAAGGCCCAATTTTCTGCCCTGTTCAACAGGTGCATGCAATTACAAATCTTGATCTAATAATTCACAGCAGGGCCAATTCCTGTGCCCACCAAGAGCAACTGTGAGGGCTCAGTGTTGTGGCAACACCAACATCTAACGGGGCAAATTTCTGCAGAGTATATATGGCAGGCCCCTACTTTCTAACATCCAACTTACAAACGACTCCTACTTGCAAACGGAAGGAGAAAACAGGAAGTGAGAGGAAATCTACCCTAGGAAGGGAAATTCTATCCTGTTAGATTTAATTTTGGAAAAAGGTATCTCCTCTCTACTGATGCTTTATCACCAATCCTTGTTTCAATAAAAAAAACACTTTTTCCAAAAACATTTGTCATTGGGACGGAAAGTGAGGTGAAATGTTCTGAACAGGTGCACAAACAGCAAAACAAATGTTACAGGGGTGATAACCCCTCCCTATGTTCTCCAAAAAGCTTAAAAATAGATTTTTTTGGATGGAGCTACACTTAAAAATGTACCTGTTCAGATTCTACTTAAGAACAAACCTACAGTCCCTGTCTTGTTTGCACCGCCTGTATACTGCTGTTCAGAGTATATAGGGTTGTAGGTATAGGGTTTTATTTTGGGTGTGGGGTTCCCCTTAATATCCATACAAGACCCAAAGGGGCTGGGGGGGGGGGGGTGATGGGGTAGCCATGCCATTTTTCTCAAAGATTTTCATCCATATCAGGACATTAAAGCCGCAAGCAGTTTTAATGGCTTATTTTTTTCCTTTACAAATGTCATTTTTTGCAGGGACAGTTCTAAACACGGGAAACACATGCCACTTCACAGGCATACTTTAGACACCCCCCAGGTACCATATTTAAAGGAATATTTCACTTTTTTTTTTCACTTTATGCATCATTAAAATGACTGCTCCCGAAAAAATGTCAGTTTTTAAAACTTATTTTTGCATTGATACATGTCCCCTGGGGCAGGACCCGGGTCCCCAAACCTGTTTTATGACATTAACATGCATATTGGCCGTTATAATTAGCACTTTTGATTTTGAACGTTCGCGTCCATTGTAAAGAATAGGGTTCGAATATTTGCGCGAACTTTCGGTCCGTTCGCAGGTTCTGGTGCAAACCGAACCCGGGGGTGTTCGGCTCATCCCTACTGAATGTAATACAGATCACACTGCCTTATATTCTTTCCTGGCCTTGATTGCTGGGTAAACTGTCACCAGGGACCCGGAAGTGATTCCATACTTGTCTCTTCCGGGTCAGGAACAAGAAGGGGAGGAGAGCGGATGTGTGTCCTCTCTCCTCCCTCCCCTCTACCCATCCTCACCCGCTATGCTGGTTTTGGGTCCACAGATGGGCAAGAGGAGCCCGAAAAAAAAATAGCGGGTGTGTGTTGGGGTGGTGGCACTTTACCAGGGGGTGTGGAAATATTCGCTCAGCCACCGGAATCCTTCCATCTGACAAGTAAACTTGCTCGTTGCTTGCTCATAGCAGGGCTAAATGTTATCTCTCCGGCCCTCGGAACTGCATGTCCCAGGTGTCAGGCGATAGGAATTGTTCATCCCTGAGTTCATAAGGAGATCAGAGATCACCAAAGACATGGCTGAAGTGTTGTACCGTGTTGGCCATTGATAGCAGTAGAAAAAAAAAAATGCAGTCATTGCCTTTCATTGGCCGAGTACATTTTGCATACCTCCCAACATTTTGAGATGGGAATGAGGGACACCTACTAACAAACTTATGTAGGCATAGGACACAACCCCTGCCACACCTCCTTAACCACTTACCAACCACCGGCCATCATATGACATCCTTGACTTTGTGCGTGTATATCTGAATGATGGGTGCAGCTACAGGCATCATTCAGATATTGTCTTTTTCATCCGGCGATTCCCTAAACCATAAGAAAAAGCCTATCTCCTGGTCAGCCGCTTGATCATTCTTACGCCCGCTCTCGCCACCCTCCGGTGCTTCTACTGACTCACCACTACCATCGGTGAGTCGGAGAAGGGATCCGCCAGCCCCAGATGTTTACCATAGAGATTTCCGGTGGACCAGATGATCGCCGGAGTTTCTATGATTGTTCAGAGGCCGGGCGCGATGTTATGACGTCACGCCCGGCCTCTGCATTCAAACAAATTTCACCGCCTCGGCTGGGAAGCCGAGATCGTGTTTTTTATTTTTATTTCAGCTGTCCCAACCTAGAGGTGAGATGTGGGGTCTTATTGATCCCATATCTCACTGTAAAGAGGACCGATCATGCCATATTCCTATTACAAGGGATGTTTACATTCCTTGTAATAGGAATAAACGTGATCAAATTTTTTATTTTATTTTTTTAAAGTGTCAAACTGAAAAATGTAAAGTAAAATTAACAATAATTTTTTTTTTTGAAAGTGCCCCTGTCCCCGTATTCTCGCACGCAGAAGCGAACGCATACGTAAGTCCCACCCACATATGAAAACAGTGTTCAAACTACACATGTGAGGTGCCGCCACGAACGTTAGAGCGAGAGCAATAATTCTAGCTCTAAACCTCCTCTGTAACTCTAAACAGGTAACCAGTAAAAAAAATTAAAGCGTCACCTATGGGGATTTTTAAGTACCGACGTTTGGCCTCATTCCCCGAGCGTGTGCAATTTTAAAGCTTGACATGTTAGGTATCTATTTACCCAGCGTAACTTCATATTTCACATTAGGCAAAAAAATTAAGCTAACTTTACTGTTTTTTTTTTTGTTTGGTTAATTACTGTAAATCCACAAAAATAGAGGAATTATTAAGTACCATCCTTTACTGGGGGTTCTTCTATTTTTGTGAACACCTGGTTCTGTGGATGGTGATTAGGGATAAGCCTGGTGTTCAATTCAAACCCATGTTCGTATCGAACATCGGCCGTTCGTCCGTTCGACGAGTCCAGAACTCTGCGGGCCGTTCCCATCAAATTCGTGTGATACAAACGGCCCACAATGCACTGCGCCAGTCGCAGTGCATTGCTGGCTGATGATTGGCCAAGCATGCACTGTGACCCCGCATGCTTGGTCAATCATAGCGCCAGCAGTGAGGACAGCAATAATTGGCCACAGGCAGGATGCCTGTGGCCAATTATAGCTCAGGGGGTTTAGTACATGCCCCACACTATATAAAGCTGCCGGAGCGGCGGCCGTGTGTAGTGTGTTCCGGCATGCAGGGAAAGAGCATTGATAGGTTGGGACAGTGTGTTCTTATCAGGCATTTGCAGGACTTAGTGTGTGTTCTGTGCCTCCAGCGCAGTATACACCTATATCTACCCTTTTAGTCGTGTTGTTTAGTGGTGTTGTTCTCTATAAATACAGCCATCTGCAGGATTTATAGTGTGTGCTGTGCCTCCAGCGCAGTATACACCTGTATTTATCCTTTAGTGCTGTTGTTCTCTATTAATACAGCCATCTGCAGGAGTTAGTGTGTGTTGTGTGAGTCCAGCACAGCACAGTATACATCTGCACCTGTATCTACCCTTTAGTGCTGTTGTTCTCCATTAATACAGCCATCTGCAGGAGTTAGTGTGTGTTGTGTTAGTCAAGTACAGCACAGTATACATCTGCACCTGTATCTACCCTTTAGTGCTGTTGTTCACCATTAATACAGCCATCTGCAGGAGTTAGTGTGTGTTGTGTGAGTCCAGCACAGCACAGTATACATCTGCACCTGTATCTACCCTTTAGTGCTGTTGTTCTCCATTAATACAGCCATCTGCAGGTGTTAGTGTGTGTTGTGTGAGTTCAGCACAGCACAGTATACATCTGCACCTGTATCTACCCTTTAGTGCTGTTGTTCTCCATTAATACAGCCATCTGCAGGAGTTAGTGTGTGTTGTGTGAGTCCAGTACAGCACAGTATACATCTGCACCTGTATCTACCCTTTAGTGCTGTTGTTCACCATTAATACAGCCATCTGCAGGAGTTAGTGTGTGTTGTGTGAGTCCAGCACAGCACAGTATACATCTGCACCTGTATCTACTCTTTAGTGCTGTTGTTCTCCATTAATACAGCCATCTGCAAGAGTTAATGTGTGTTGTGTGAGTCCAGCACAGCACAGTATACACCTGCACCTGTATCTGCCCTTTTTTGCGTGTTTCATTAATACAGCCATCTGCAGGAGTTAGTGTGTGTTGTGTGAGTCCAGCACAGCACAGTATACATCTGCACCTTTATCTACCCTTTAGTGCTGCTGTTCTCCATTAATACAGCCATCTGCAGGAGTTAGTGTGTGTTGTGTGAGTCCAGCACAGCACAGTATACATCTGCACCTGTATCTACCCTTTAGTGCTGTTGTTCTCCATTAATACAGCCATCTGCAGGAGTTAGTGTGTGTGTTGTGTGAGTCCAGCACAGCACAGTATACACCTGCACCTGTATCTGCCATTTTTTGCATGTTTAATTAATACAGCCATCTGCAGGAGTTAAGCCCCATACACACGGGTGGATTTTCCGATGGATTCTGTCCTATCGGACAATGTTGTCGGAAATTCCGACCGTGTGTAGGCACCATCGGACAGTTTCCATCGGATTGTCCGACGGACAAAGTCCTATCTCCTGCTGGATAGATTTTTCGACAACAAAGTCCGATCACACCAAATCCGATCGTGTGTATCGAATTCCAACGGACAAAGTGCCACGCATGCTCAGATCACATTACAAGACCAAAGCTATTGGCTACTAGCCTCTACGTAGTCCCGTCGTACGCAACAAACGTCACCACGTTCAGAATGATCGGATTTTCCGACAACTTTGTCCGACAGTGTGTATGCAACACCAGTGTTGGACTAAATCCGTCGGACAAAATCCGATGGATTTGGTGGTCCGATTTTCCGACCGTGTGTATGGGGCTTTAGTGTGTGTTGTGTGAGTCTAGCACAGCACAGTATACATCTGCACCTGTATCTACCCTTTAGTGCTGTTGTTCTCCATTAATACAGCCATCTGCAGGAGTTAGTGTGTGTGTTGTGTGAGTCCAGCACAGCACAGTATACACCTGCACCTGTATCTACCCTTTAGTGCTGTTGTTCACCATTAATACAGCCATCTGCAGGAGTTAGTGTGTGTTGTGTGGGTCCAGCACAGCACAGTATACACCTGCACCTGTATCTGCCCTTTTTTGCGTGTTTCATTAATACAGCCATCTGCAGGAGTTAGTGTGTGTTGTGTAAATCCAGCACAGCACAGTATACATCTGCAGCTGTATCTACCCTTTAGTGCTGTTGTTCTCCATCTAATCCAGCCATCTGCAGGAGTTAGTGTGTGTTGTGTGAGTCCAGCACAGCACAGTATACACCTGCACCTGTATCTACCCTTTAGTGCTGTTGTTCACCATTAATACAGCCATTTGCAGGAGTTAGATTGTGTTGTGTGAGTCCAGCACAGCACAGTATACACCTGCACCTGTATCTGCCCTTCTTTGCTGGTGTCATCTAATCCAGCCATCTGCAGTAGTGTGTGTGTTGTGTGACTCCAGCACAATATACACCAGAGGAAAGAAACGATCCCCCACGTTGGGGTTTTTAGGCACCGGTTTTTAGGCACCTGCCTGTGTCTGTGTCCTTCCCTTCACACAGCACAATATACACTACCCAATTGCTGTTTTTCCCATCTCCCTGCAGGCCATTACAATGTTAGGAAGGCCAAGAAGGAGAGGCAGACAGTAACGAGGGAATAAAAGACGGCAAGCAGGCTCTGTGTCTAGAGACAACAGTGCTGGTTGTGGACGCAGTGCATCGTCATCAGCACGTGGCCATGGGACATGCTTGTCCTTATTTTCGGCAGCTGGACATGTTGAGCTGCATCATGCCGAAGGCTTGGTAGAGTGGATGACCAAGCCCTCCTCATCCTCCTCATCCTCTCTCACCCAGGCTCAGGGTACTGGCAAAGCAGCTGCCAACGTGTACTCTTCCCTCATCTCAATGTCATCAGTCACTCCTTCCCTCATGAGGAGTCCCCCGAACTGTTTGACCACAGTGTTGGGTACATGCTCCAGGAGGATGCCCAGCGTTTTGAAGGCTCTGATGATGATACCCAGCTAGAGGAAAGCAGTAGCGTGAGCGCAGAGAGAGGGGATGCTCAAGGACAGCAATCTGGGAATCATGTTCCACCAGCTGCAGCATACTGCCAGGTTTGCTCCAGTGGTGAAGAGGGAGGGGATGATGAGGTCACTGACTCCACGTGGGTGCCTGATCGGAGAGAAGAGGAGGAGGAGGCGGCACATCTCCAATGAGGCAGGATGCCCTCCGGGGGCCAGCTTAAGGGCAGCACACCAACTGAATCACACCGCAGAGCTCCGCCTGTGCAGGGCGCTGCCTCTGCGCATTATTACAAAAGTTCTTTGGTGTGGGCCTTTTTTGAGACGAGTGCATCAGATCGCACCGCTGCTATTTGCATCATATGTCTCAAGCGTATCTCACGTGGCCAAAACATCAGCCGCTTGGGCACCACAAGCATGACCAGACATATGTTGACCTGCCATGCAGCTCGTTGGCAAGCTTACCTTAAAGACCCACACCAAAGAACAAAGCGGACCTCTCCTTGCTCCTCATCAGCTGGGATCTCCAACCCCACTATACCTTCAGTCCTCTCTGAAAGCTGCATCGAGAGGAATGAAGGTGTAGAATTAGGTGTGTCACAGCCAAGTACTTGCGGGCACTCTGCTAGCAGTACACCGACGTCCGATTGTACCAGGCAAATTTCCCTGCCCCAGCTGCTGGACCGTCAAAAGAAGTTCACTCCCAGCCATCCACATGCCCAGCGGTTGAATGCTAGCTTGGCTAAATTGCTAGCACTTCAACTGCTGCCTTTTCAGTTGGTAGACTCTGCCCCCTTCCGTGAATTTGTGCAATGTGTGGTTCCTCAGTGGCAGGTTCCCAAACGCCACTTTTTCTCACGGAAGGCGATTCTGGCTCTCTACCGGCATGTGGAAGGCAATGTCCATGCCTCGCTGGACAGGGCGGTCAGCGGTAAGGTGCATATTACCGCTGACTCATGGTCCAGCAGGCATGGACAGGACGTTACCTATCTTTCACGGCCCATTGGGTCACTCTTTTGGCAGCTGGGAAGGATGCAGGACAAGGTGCAGTAGTGTTGGAGGTTGTTCCGCCACCACGCCTCCAAAATGCTACTACTGGTTGTGACACCTCTCTCCTACACCCCATCCTCTTCTTCTTCCTCCATGGCCTCTTCCTGGCCTTTGTCCTCGGAACCAGCGGTGCTCTGTAGGTGTTCAAGGGGCTACGCAAGTACGCAGGCAAAAAGATGCCATGCCGTACTTGCGCTGGTGTGTTTGGGGGACATGAGCCACACTGGGGCAGAGGTTCTGTCAGCTCTGCAGTGGCAGGTCGAGAGGTGGTTGACGCCACGCAAGCTTAAGCCAGGAATGGTGGTTTGCGACAATGGCACCAACCTCCTCTGCGCCCTGCGACAGGGATAGCTGACCCATGTGCCCTGTATGGCTCACGTCCTTAACCTGGTGGTGCAGCGGTTCTTGGGCAGGTACCCAGGCTTACAGGATGTCCTGAGGCAGGCCAGGAAAGTCTGTGTGCATTTCCACCGATCATATAATGCCAGTGCTCGGCTGGCTGAGCTGCAAAAGGAGTTGAACCTGCCCAAGAACCGCCTTATATGTGACATGCCCACCAGGTGGAACTCAACGTTGGCCATGCTGCAGCGACTGCACATGTAGCAGAGGGCCATAAATGAGTACCTGTGCGACTACGGCACCAGGACAGGGTCAGGGGAGCTCGGATTTTTTTCACCACGCCAGTGGAGCATGATCAGGGATGCATGCACTGTCCTGTCACCATTTGAGGAGGCCACGAGGATGGTGAGCAGTGACAGTGCATGCATCAGTGACACTGATTGTCCACCTGTTGGAGCATACGCTGCGTAGAATAATGGACAGGGCACTTGAGGCAGAACAGAGGCAGGAAGAGGAGGACTTCCTCTCCTCTCAAGGCCCCCTTTATCCAGACAGTGTTCCTTCTCTCCCACCCATCACACAGGAAGAGGAAGAGGAGGAGGAGGAGGAGGATTGTGTCAGCATGGAGGTGGAGCCTGGCACTCAGCATCAGCAGCAGCAGTCTTTTAGGGATGATTTACAGTCCCAAGAAACCGGTGGACTTGTACGTGGCTGGGAGAAGGTGGCTGCGGATCATGTCGTCCTTAGTGACCCAGAAGACTCCGGACCGAATGCCTCAGCTAACCAACGTTGCATGGCCTCCCTGATCCTGCAAAGCCTGCGGAAGGATCCTCGTATTCCTCGGATCAAGGAGAAGGACCATTACTGGCTGGCCACTCTCCTTGATCCACGGTACAAGGGTAAGGTTGCGGACCTTATCTTGCCGTCGCAGAGGGAGCAAAGGATGAGACATCTCCGGGAGGCCTTGCAGAAAGGTCTGTGCAACGCGTTCCCAGAGACAGGGGGGTTACAAACTCCTGGTCCTGGACAATGAGTTGCTGAGGCTTCGGTCAGTAGCAGAAGGAGCTGTAGAGAAGGTGGCCGTCTGTACGATGCTTTCAGACAATTTTTTAGTCCGCAGCCCCAAGGTATGATCGGTTCCAGCAACCATCGCCAGCGTCTGATATACATGGTGCAGGAATACCTAGGGGCAAGGTCAGACTTGGATACCTTTCCCACCAAAAATCCTCTGGCTTACTGGGTCTTGAGGATGGATCACTGGCTAGAGCTTCCACAGTATGAAATTGAGCTACTGGCCTGTCCTGCATCCAGCGTTCTTTCGGAACGCACATTCAGTGCTACTGGAGGCTTTGTCACCGATCACAGGGTGCGCCTGTCCACTGACTCGGTTGATCGACTGACCTTCATAAAGATGAATCAGTCTTGGATCACCACCAGCTACCAGGCACCTGAAGCTGATGTAACAGAATAATTTATTTTGAAATGTCACATCCCTTCAAGACTGCCTATGCTGATGCTGAGTGACTGTCCTGTTATGTTGACTGACTATCCTCTTCCTCCTCAATTATCCTGATGATAGCTTGGAAGAACATTTTTGTTTCTGGGTGCCACCACCAGTGGCTAAGGCCCAATTTTTCAGCCCCTGTTTAACAGGGGCGTGTAATTACAATTTTTTATGCAATGCTTTGCAACAGGTCTCATTGCTGTGCTCCAAATAAAGTATCTGTGAGGGGTTGCAGTGTTGTGGCACCAGCACCAGTGCCTACGGCCCAATTTTTCAGCCCCTGTTTAACAGGGGCGTGTAATTACAATTTTTAATGCAATGCTTTGCAACAGGTCTCATTGCTGTGCTCCAAGTACAGTATATGTGAGGGGTTGCAGTGTTGTGGCACAAGCACCAGTGCCTAAGGCCCAATTTTTCAGCCCCTGTTTAACAGGGGCGTGTAATTACAAATCTTGATCTAATAATTCACAGCAGGGCCCATTCCTGCGCCCACCAAGAGTAACTGTGAGGGCTTACAGTGTTGTGGCAACACCAACATCTAAGGGGCAAATTTCTGCAGAGTATATACGGCAGGCCCCTACTTTCAAACATCCAACTTACAAACGACTCCTATTTGCAAACGGAGGGAGACAACAGGAAGTGAGAGGAAATCTACCCCTAGGAAGGGAAATTCTATCCTGTTAGATTTAATATGGGAAAAAGTTGTCTCCTCTCTACTGATGCTTTATCACCAATCCTTGTTTCAATAAAAACCCCACTTTTCCAAAAACATTTGTCACTGGGACGGAAAGTGAGGTGAAATGTTCTGAACAGGTGCACAGACAGCAAAACAAATGTTACAGGGGTGACTACCCTTCCCTATGTTCTCCAAAAAGCTTAAAAATAGATTTTTTGGCTGGAGCTAAACTTCAAAATGTACCTGTTACAAATTACAAACAGATTCTACTTAAGAACAAACCTACAGTCCCTGTCTTGTTTGCACCACCTGTATACTGCTGTTCAGAGTATATAGGGTTTTAGGTATAGGGTTTTATTTTGTGTGCGGGGTTCCCCTTAATATCCATACAAGACCCAAAGGGGCTGGTAATGGGCTGGGGTGGGGGGGGGGGGGGTGATGGGGTAGCCATGCCATTTTTTTCAAAGATTTTCATCCATATTGCCAGGACAAGACATGACATTAAGGCCGCAAGCAGTTTTAAATGGCTTTTTTTCCTTTACAAATGTAATTTTGTGCAGGGACAGTTCTAAACACGGGAAACACATGCCACTTCACAGGCATACTTTATTCACCCCCCAGGTACGATATTTAACCACTTCAGCCCCGGACCAATTGGCAGCCAAAGGACCAGGCTCCTTTTTGCGATTCGGCACTGCGTCGCTTTAACTGACAATTGCGCGGTCGCGCGACGTGGCTCCAAAACAAAATTGGCGTCCTTTTTTTCCCACAAATAGAGCTTTCTTTTGGTGGTATTTGATCGCCCCTGCGGTTTTTATTTTTTGCGCTATAAACAAAAATAGAGCGACAATTTTGAAAACAATGCAATATTTTTTGTTTTTTGCTATAATAAATATCCCCAAAAAATATATAAAAATATTTTTTTTCCCTCAGTTTAGGCCGATACGTATTCTTCTGCATATTTTTGGTAAAAAAAATCACAATTAGCGATTATTGATTGGTTTGCGCAAAAGTTATAGCGTTTACAGAATAGGGGATAGTTTTATAGCATTTTTATTAATATTTTTATTTTTACTAGTAATGGCGGCGATCAGCGATTTTTATTGTGACTGCGACATTATGGCGGACACATCGGACATTTTTGACACTTTTTTGGGACCATTGTCATTTATACAGCAATCAATGCTATTTAAATGCATTGATTCCTGTATAAATGGCAGTTGTAGTGAAAGAGTTAACCACTAGGGGGAGGGGAGGGGTTATGGGCTGTGACGTGTGTGTGTTTTTTTACATTAGGGGCGGGGCTGACGCTGATGTCTGACGTCATTGATCGGCTTTCCCGATGACCGGGAACAGCCAATCAATGATAGGCAGAGTACGAAGCGCGCAGAGAGGTTTGTTTAGACATACCTCTCCCCGTTCTTCAGCTCCGACCGGGTCGCGAGCGCGCCGCTGGCGGTGCGCGCGCGACCCACGGGCAGGCAATTAAAGGGCCACGTACAGGTACGTGATTTTGCCTGCCCGTGCCAGTATATCTGCGTGAGGCGGTTAAAGGAATATTTCACTTTTTTATTTTTTCACTTTATGCATCATTAAAATGACTGCTCCAGAAAAAACGTCAGTTTTTAAAACTTATTTTTGCATTGATACATGTCCCCAGGGGCAGGACCCGGGTCCCCAAACCTTTTTTTAGGACAATAACATGCATATTGGCCATTATAATTAGCACTTTAGATTTACAAAATTCGTGTCCATTGTAATTAATAGGGTTCTAACGTTTGTGCTTTCGGTTTGCAGGTTCTGGTGCGACCCGAACCGGGGGGTGTTCAGCTCATCCCTAATGGTGATATCTTTTTCTAATTAAATCAACAAGGGCTTTTTTTTTACCACTACTATTTATTTATATTGGCTTTTAAAATGTACAAATGCAGCAATTTAGAATTTGGATGAAAGGTTTAGCACTGGGAAACACCTTTTGATAAATAAAAAGTGTATTTTTTACACAACTATATAGATCAGACCAAAAAAAAGGAGAAATGAGGAGGAAAGATGGATGGAGGGACATTGCTCCAAATCAGGGACAGTTGGGAGCTATGCATTTTGTGGTGTAACCTTGCACAAACATTTAGAGGTCTATTAAAAAAATGTGTTGAATGAATATGACCGGCTTTCACCCAGCTGTGATGAATATTGGCCGTATTTTATTTCATACATTGATTTCTTTGTCTCCATCTAGTGCCCATAATGCGGTATTGTGCTATGTTTACTAATGGAGGTATGTCAGGAAAAATACCCCATTATGGCCACTAGATGGAGCTGACAATCATAGGAAATCACTTTGCTATATTATGGCTAGAATTTGTAGTGGCTGGATGAATGTTTGTCACATTCATACCATGAATTTTCTATAAATAGACCCCTTTGTTTCCTTCATCAGACATGTTTTCATACTAATACCTGAGATCATACTCATACACTTATAATTGCCAAAACAGCACACAGAAACCCCCCCCAGGTATATATACAAGGCATATCTCACCCCATGCCTTGCGTAAATGCAGTCTTGATTAAGAGAGAAGTATTTTTGTGGATATGGTGATATATGGGGCTCGTCCATCAGTGGTTATTTGTGTCCACATGGATAAGGTTGTGCCCTATTACATATCTGAGAGATAGATCATTTCATAGGGCAGAAGACAGATAGCCCATATCTTCAGTAAGACATTTTTTACTAGCATACTTTTTCTGTTCATCTCATTTTTTTTATGTGGCCAATAGATAGGAGGAGAGACAGATATACCCCCATCTCTTGATACCAGGTGGTTACATATCCTCTATACAGCCTGGAGCCTTATATTGAATGTAGGAGTGGATTATAACCATCACATTGTCTATATGTATATATCAAGAGAAGTTTGACTATTTAAACTTGGTAGATGTTAATATTACCACATAGAGATAAAAACATTGATTCATATATAATGTCATTAACCTCATCCTATAGGTATACCTGCTTTTGCCATTTACATACTTTTTATGATTTACAATAAAGGTTACGTTTTAGTTAAGTGGTCTTTTGGTGCGCAGGGAAGAGCACACTCTCCTAATTCTAGACCATTAGGATTTACAGAAATTGTTTATTGCTCAAGAAACCCATAGACACCTTTGGAGGAACCCTGGCTGAGAAAGGCTGAACTAGGCAGTAATATATGTCTATCCCCCTTGGTGGGAGTGGAGATGACCCCATCTATCAGGATATACAGTACATACACACACAGCTTCTCAGGGCTGCAGTTCCTCTGAGCTCCACAAGGTGGTGATCTCACTTCTACACAGGAAGATGGGAAGTGAGTTAAGGAAACAGGCAGGAAGTGATGTCAGGTACAGACAGGAAGTTCCGGGTGAGGGGTCAGTCAGGAGGAAGTTGAGAGGAGACATTGTTGGAAGAGAGAAGACGTTACTGGAAGTGGCAGCAGAGGAGGTAATAAGATCTTATTTTCTATTTACACCCAGTAACCCCCGTCATGTCCGTCCTCTTCCTCCATTGTCTCTGTGATGTCTTTTATCTCCAGGACTCCAGCAGATGATGATACACACATATATAGTGTGGAAACCTAGATTAACCCCTTCAGGGGCAGAACATTTCCCCGTATTCTGGAGATATGTCACCTTTCCCGCCAATCACCTTCTCACCTCATCAGTCTATACTAACGTGTTATATGACTTTTATTAGTGATTGGGGGGGGGGGGGGGTTATTTAGAGAGGCTTGTATTATGTATGCCTTTATTTTATAAGATTCAAATAGGAAGAAAGAGGGAAAAATATAATTTTTTTAAAATGTCCTGAAAACGAATATCTCCATAATGATCCAAGTCTCAGATATTCATCCTAAAATGTGATCAGTAAAGTTTCCGGAGTACACAGAGATCACAAGAATATGATGTGTCCTGGCAAAGCCTAAAGACAACGTTCACCTTTTATTTAGGAGATGTGTGATGCATCAGGGAGAAATTATTCTGTGTGTACAGATACCTCACAGATAAGGATGAGCTCAGGCGTGTTCGAATGGTCCACGTGTAGAGCCCGCCAGGAAGTCGGCGCAGCGCTGCGCTAATCACAGGCAGTGAGACATTGCCCTGATGTGCGGCTGCAAAGATCGGGCAATGTCTCAATGCCTGTGATTAGCGCATCGCTGCGCCGACTTCCTGGCGGGCTCTGCACGTGGACCATTCGAACACGCCTGAGCTCATCCTTACTTACAGAGCACCCCTCACAGCTCCTTCTACCTATGTCCATCCATCCAGAGTCAGAGAATCCTATGACATCACACTGGCCTCACAGCTCCTCCTCTCAATGTCCCTCCGACCAGAGTCAGCAAGCCCTATGACATCACACTGACCTCACAGCTCTTCCTCTCAATGTCCCTCCAACCAGAGTCAGAGAATAATATGACATTACAATGACCTCACATCTCTTCCTCCCAATGTCCCTCTCACAAGCAAAGCAAGATTGTTGGTCCCAGAATTTCTTGCAACAAGCTTTTAACCCACAGAGATGGGGGCCCTGTCTGGGCACATTATATCCCAGTGGGGTTTTGATAAAAAATAGAGACAATATTGGTGAGGTGAGGAGGATTCTGGGAATGTCATTTGATTTTACTATATGTGTTCAAATCTAGAGTTTTCCTCCTGTGAAGTCTGGAGATCCTATGATAATCACATTGCCTCCACCTCCCTCACTTTCTAATAGAATATAGAAATAAGCAGAAGATTGTAGAATTCACCAGAGAGATCATCGAGCTGCACACAGGAGATGTGAGCGGTGCTGGGAAGGACATCATGATGGACAATCAGCCGCCCCTCACATCACCAGGTAAGAGGAGACTTTATTGTAAAGGAGAGAGCAATACGAAGGTTCCACCTAGTTCCCTTATCATCTGATAACACATAAAAACAATGTATTCAGTCAGTGTGTGTGTTTCCTACAGATGGATCCAGTAATAGTAAAGGAAGATGTCCCCGTCCTCTGTATTCCCGGGATTCCACACAGGAAGGTCACACCATCCCTCACCATCATCAGGTAGATGAGGAACAATCACTGATGGTATCATTAAGATCTGTACATTATCTGCATTGTTACAATTGATGTCATTTTAATTATATATTCAGAGTGGAAACCTGAGAGATTCTAAAGTTGAAGTTAAAGAAGAGACAAAAGAGGAGGATGATGAGGATGGAGTGATGGAGGAGTCAGATTTTCCAAAAGTGCACAAAGATCTGTACCATGACACCATGGTGGAGTCTTCCTGCTACAGAAACCCACCAGAGAGATGTCCCTGTCCTCTGTATTCCCGGGATTCCACAAAGGAAGGTCACACCATTCCTCACCATCATCAGGTAGATGATTGACAATTATTGGTAGATATGATTTATACACAGCATGTTTGTTACAATGAATGTTTTATTATATATTCAGAGTGGAAATCTCGGGGATGATAATATTGTTGTTAAAGAAGAGTATAAAGAGAAGGATGAGGAGTATGGAGTGATGGAGGAGTTATCAGAAGGACACAAAGATATGATGGAGCCACCTAATACCAGGAACCCACCAGAGAGATGTCCCCTTCCTCTGTATTCCCGGGATTCCACACAGGAAGATCACACCATCCCTCACTGTTACAAGGTTGGTGGGACGGAGGTTATAAAACACACTTGTAGACACAATGTGTGGATTTTATATTTGATGTCACAATAGTAAAGATTATATCTTACAGATGATATGCTCTCTCATTTTCTTGATTTAGAGTGGAGATCCAATCGATATAGAATTCGAGGTTAAATCAGAAGAAGAAGAGAGATATGTGAGGGATGATCAGCAGTCTCTGGAGGAGGATGGAATAACGGGAACATTTATAGAGGAGGACACTCCTACAGAGATCAGCACAGGTGGGTCATTAAAACTAAATACATTCCTCCATCCATACTGCTCACTGATTGGTCCAGAGTAGGGTGGGGACTGGGTGATATCAGCCTTTAATACCCTGGTCTCTTTCCTGAGCTATGTTCCCCGTCCTGTATTCCTGAATTTCTCTGATAATCTTCCTTCTCTGTGCTGCAGACACAATTTATGCATCTAGACTGGATTTATAGAGATTCTGCGGTTCAGCTGGCAGTAAAATGTTAATTTTTACCATAGACGTTACTAGACCTTGGCAACTGGATTATGTGATTTGGGCCTTCTGCCCCATACCCGGGTATGGCAAGATCTCTGACAGAACAATTCTCCCGGGGTAACTTGCTCTGTTGTTTTCTGGCTGTGTCGGGTGGTGGGATATGTCTGTATAGTCTCAGACCCAAGTCACTGAGTGCAGTCTCAAGAGAAGGGAGGCAGCGGTGTGGGACCTCTGCAACTTGTCTCATGTAACACATTAACCACTTCAGCCCCGGACCAATTGGCAGCCAAAGGACCAGGCCCCTTTTTGCGATTCGGCACTGCGTCGCTTTAACTGACAATTGCGCGGTCGTGCGACGTGGCTCCCAAACAAAATTGGCGTCCTTTTTTCCCCACAAATAGAGCTTTCTTTTGGTGATATTTGATCGCCCATGCGGTTTTTATTTTTTGCGCTATAAACAAAAATAGAGTGAAAATTTTGAAAAAATTGCAATATTTTTTACTTTTTGCTATAATAAATATCCCCAAAAAATATATAAAAAAACATTTTTTTTTCCTCAGTTTCGGCCGATACGTATTCTTCTACATATTTTTGGTAAAAAAAATCGCAATTGGCGATTATTGATTGGTTTGCGCAAAAGTTATAGCGTTTACAAAATAGGGGATAGTTTTATAGCATTTTTATTAATATTTTTTTTTTTTTACTAGTAATGGCTGCGATCAGCGATTTTTATTGTGACTGCGACATTATGGCGGACACATCGGACATTTTTGACACATTTTTGGGACATTTGTCATTTATACAGAAATCAGTGCCATTTAGATAGCACCGATTCCTATGTAAATGACAGTTGTAGTGAAGGGGTTAACCACTAGGAGGCGGGGAGGAGTCAGTGTGACGTGTGTGTGTTTTTTTACAGTAGGGGGGCGTGACTGTACGTCTGACGTCATTGATCGGCGTTCCCGATGACAGGGAACCGCCGATCACTGACAGTCTGTGTAGGAAGCGCGGGGAGAGGTTTGTTTACACAAACCTCTCCCCGTTCTTCAGTTCCGTAACCCGATCGCGGGACACCAGCGGCGATCGGGTCCGCTGGTCCCGCGCCCGGGGTCACGGAGCTCCCGACCGGGTCGCGAGCGCGCCGCTGGCGTCACGCGCGCGACCCACAGGCAGGCACATGCACGATCACGTACAGGTACGTGATTTTGCCTGCCCGTGCCATTTTGCCGACGTATATCGGCGTTAGGCGGTCGGGAAGCGGTTAATCTACCACTGAATACCAATATTATGAGTCGTGACCCTTACACTATATATTCTATGTTGTACATTACATACTGCTGACCCCTGCACTATACACTCTATGTTGTACATTACATCATTCTGATACTATATAGTGCTGTTGTATCTTATACAATATATTGTACATTACATAGTCCTGACTTCTGCTATATATACACATAATATGTATTGTGTGCTACACCCATTTCCTACCATCTGGACATTTAATATCTGATGATTTGATTGGAGCACAGACTTTTACATGCTGATAATAATGTGATAACAGCCTCAAATTTTGGAACCTTGAACAGAAAGTGATGATGAGGGAGGAGTCAATAACCCAATGATGGTGGTCTTCGGGATCAGTCCAGTCTTCACCTAGGTTGTTCTCCCCCATCCTCACTCTCTGACCTCTGGTGGGGCTCAGCCCTGCTGTTATTCATGACTGAATCATGGACTAAATAAGGAAGTGCAGGACTTCTTGTGTTGGGAAGATGACAATGAGTGATAGAGGGGGTGGGGACACTCATCCTATAATCCCCTCATCACTGTCACTCCTAAAAAAGTCAGTTCTCGTTGTTTCCTCACTCTCTGACTAAGGTTCATGAATAAAGAAATTAACTGGTAGGAGATTCAGGGATGTAGGGCTGAAACATCTAATCATCATAATCGATTGTCAACTATTTTCATAATCGATTAGTTGATCAGTCGATTAATTGGCCTGCATACAGAATACATTATTTCTTTACATATCAGAAAATACAGCTCAGTACACCATCCATACATGTAAGTAAATGCCTGAGAACTTGAATGTGTGAGAAGCAATGTTTCATGGGACAAGTAGTCCTGGGCAAGAGAAGGAATCAAGTGATTCTAAAGTCAGAAGTTATGTGTACCTTCCTATATGGGAATTCTATGCTATACTTTGCGGCTTTCTATAGGGGAACTCTATACTATAATGTTATTCACTGCTTGGTAAGGAGGCACTTCTTATGGTGGTTGTCTATGATCCATCTGGACATGTTGTGTATCTAACTTCACTTGTGGCAGTTTATTTAAAAGTGGAAATATTTAAAAGAAATATTTTCTTGTCTATGTGTATAACAATTGGACATCTGGTAAGAAAGTCTTTCATGCGGTGGTGGTGTCTTTTGGTCACTTATATTCATTTGTGATCACGGGTGTCTGTTCATGCCTAATTGAACACTATCCCCACTCGTTAACCCTTCACTCACTGGTTTTTGCCATATATAGTTTAGCAGTATTATGCTATGGAAATTTTTTGTTTTTCCGGTGACTGCTAATTATGCCCCATGAGTACACCTGAGAAGGAGAAGGAGTTATTTGGTATTGCTTCGTCACAACCCATAACCAACGAATCATCAACCCGGGCTGGGTTAAAGCCATATGCTGATCTATGGCTTACTTCTGGTAAGCATATCCTCCATAAGTATATAAAGCAACGTTTGGAAGGTCACTTTTCATAGAACAAGCCATTCTTTGAGAGATATTTCCACTAAAAGAGACTTTTTTTGGAGTAGATTATATCCTCAATCCTATATATAGACTCTATGAGCGCGATTTTTTCCCTTTATAACTCTATACTATACTTTGTGGCTTCCTTTGGGGAATTCTATACTATACTTTGAGGCTTCCTATAGGGGAACTCTATACTATACTTTGTGACTTCCTATAGGGAAATTTCTATACTATACTTTGAAGCTTCCTATAGGGGGACTCTATACTATACTTTGTGGTGTCCTATAGGAGAACTCTATACTATACTTTTCAGCTTCCTATAGGAGAACTCAATACAATTTTTTGCGGCTTCCTATAGGGGAACTCTATACTATACTTTGTATCTTTTTATGGGGGAACTCTATAATATACTTGGCGGCTTCCTATAGGGGAAATCTATACTATTCTTTGCGGCTTCCTACTCTGAAAGCAGGAGGAGCCAGAATTGGGAGGGGTCCAGAAGAGGAGGATCTGGGCTGCTCTGTGCAAAACCATTTCACAGAGCAGGTAGGTATGACAAGTTTGTTTGAAAAAAAGAAACCCTTACAAACCATTTTGACCTACAGATAAGCCTAGATTAAGGCTTACCTGTAGGTCCAAGAAATATCTCCTAAACCTACACGGTTTAGGAGATATTTGCAAAAACACAGGCACCGCTGACTACGGCGCATGCGCCGTAGACAGCGGCGCGCTGGCGCACTGAGCATGCCGCTGCTAACGGTGATATGCCGCTTGAGGCGGCCACCGTGCGCATGCGCTGGAGTGACGTTATAGCAGCTCCGGCGAATCACAGCGCCGGAGCAGCGAGACCTGGAAGTCACTCCGGGATACATGGCAATGGTGAAGATGAAGAGGGAGGACTGCTTCGGGGGCTTCAGTCTCAGGTTATTCATAATGAGCTAGTATGCTATGCATACTAGCTCATTATGCCTTTGCGTTGTGAATTTTTTTTTACTTCTTCTTTGAGGTCTCTGTGCAGGGAATATCAGCATCTGAACCCAGAGAAGGTGGAGACTGATAGACTGGAGGTAATAGAAGGCATTACTATTACATAAAGTAAAAGTTTACTAGCATTGTGCGTTATATTTAAAATTATTAAAAATCCCTATATATCCTACTTCTGGGTATATTTATTATTATATTCCGTATTTATCGGCATATAACACACACCCCAATTTAAGTGGGAACCTTCAGGAAATAATACTTATTTTTTTTAAATAAACCACTTTGAAGCAAAATAATGGTCAGTGAGCATCAATGCATCCTGATTAATGCCCATCTGCAGCTTCAGTGCAGCCTGATCAGTGCCCATCTTCAGTCTAATCGGTGCCTATCTGCAGCTTAATAAGTGCCCATCTGCAGCTTAATAAGTGCCAATCTGCAGTGTAATCAGTGCCCATCTGCAGTCTAAATGTAAACAAACACAGGGAAGATAACTACACTAATATCAAAATTAAGCAATTGAAAGTGTACAATGCCTTCCAGACAAGTGCTGTATTTAAGGAATAAGTGGTGGTTTCAGAAGCTCAAATGATTCAGCAAGATAAAATCCCAGTTGTTTCTCAAATGTTAATGAGTCTATCTCAGTATTTGTAGCCATTTCCTTTGACTATCTTCTCTACATTATACATCATGTGGGGCGTGTGGATTTTTACCTGAATTTTTACCTGAATTCCAGACAACTATGACCAGAAAGCTCGTCACCCTTCCGAGGGGAAGGAGGGGACGAGCGCTGCTGAAATGGAGCCGGATCTCCTGTGTACTCGGCTCGGTGTTACGCCCAATCCCGCCCCTTGGCCCAGAGCCTATGATGGACATAACAGTGGTCGAATGCCGGGAACGTCAATAATAGGAGATGTCCAGGGGGCGGGACTGAGCGTGAGTGAGTGGAACCCCGATTAAAAAGGGACCCTATCCTTGAAGATTTGCTAAACGCAGCCCGCCGTGATGGGTGAAGTTTGGATCTGTCTGACTTCAGCAGTATCCTCCCGCGAGGATAAGGTAAGGGAAGAAGCATAGGAACTGAAAAAGTCCACCTATGATTTTTATTCCTTAAGAAAAAAATGTTTTCATGCCTTAAATCCTCCACTAGAGGGAGTATATGCACATACCTTATCTGTTGTATTCACTTAAGCTGGGGATTCCTCTTGCAGGTAAGAGATCTGCCATCCTGCATTTCTCCCCCCTTGGTGGGACCATGAGGGGCTAGGAATCAACAATTATTGTGGCGCGGGGGTGCGGAGGTCCCGGTTTCGGCTTCAGAAATTTTACTCCCCTGCCAGCTGTCTTTGGGCTCTGCCTCTTCCCCCCCCCTCGTGTTGTGTCTGCGGGACCTGAAGGCCACCCGCGCATGGGAACATTTGCAAATTTAAACGAAGGGGGGGTGGGTTGTACGGAGGGGGCAGGACATAGGTGCGGCGCCATGTGTGGGACATAACAGTCCATGAGGACGCACGGCGCAAGCGCGGAGAGGAGATATTACTTAAAGCTGTCTCTCGGCTGTACAGCAAGGAAAAAGCAAGCTGGCTAGACTCGGGACACAGGAGCGGTGGGGCATGTAAGCGGGCAAAAACGGGCATTCCTAATATGGAAGGACATTTTTTCCCTGCACTAGACTGAACTTGTATAGCGGCATTATTCTGTCAGACTATTGTTCAGCGATTTGTGCATTTAAATAGTTCCTCTGCTGTTTGTGCTTAGGACTATGTCTGCCAGAAAAGACACCACAAAAACCTCATAAAAGGTACCGAAAACTTCACATGGGGAACTCCAGCCGTGCCTCCACACTGCATCCTCGCCTGAAATACCAGTTGGGGCAAGCCAGGGTGAGTCATTGGAAAAAATTGGTGGTGCAGCTGCTTCTCACATCTCAGCCCCTGTATACGTGAATGAAGATGCCTTTTTCTCCGCCCTGCAGGGCCTAGAGGAAGATTAGCGGCTTTAATCATATCCTCCATTCAAATGGATAGGAAGCGTGTTAGATCCCCCTCCCCACCTTAGACTCTTGGCGAGGGAATCGGTGGTTAGAGGATGAGGTGTTACCATTAGGCGATCAGGTGGAAAGACAAACCGACTACTCCTCTGCAGAGGAAACAACGGTAGATGAACCCTTTTCAGCCTCGCAATCTGAAAAATTGCTGGTACAATCTCTTACAGAGATGGTTCATTCCACTTTAATGCTACCCCTGATGGAGTAAGCTGAAGGTTTGGTTTCTTCCTTGGGTTCCTTAAAAACCCTCACAGCCCTTGAATGCGTTTTATGTCCATGCATTACTAGAACAGCTTATTTATGCTGAATGGGATCACCCGGATAAGCATTTTCTCCCTCCAAAGAGATTTTCAGTTCTCTATCCCATGGAGGAGAAATTCACCCAAAAAATTGATTATACCAGCAGCTGACGCTGCGATTTCCAGTGTGAATAAAAGTCTAACTTGTCAGTAGACAATGCACAAATGCTTAAGGATCCAACAGATAAAAGGTTGGAAATTCCTGTTAAAAGCCTCTTTGTCCTTAGCAGGTGCGGTTACTCAGTCCGCAGTCGCTGCAATAGGCATCTGACAGGCCCTTAAAGAGGTTCCTGTACAGCAAGCCCGGGATTTGGCTGAACTACCAAGAGCATTATGTTTGCCATAGATGCCATTATAGAGTCTATTCTCCAGGCGTCCCGCCTTTCGCTTGTGCTAGTACACATGCATAGAATCCTGTGGTTAAAAAAGTGGTCAGCCGGCACACCATGCAAAAAGCTCCTGACTGGTTTTCCTTTCATGGGGATTGGCTATTTAGGGATGATTTGGACAAATACATCCAAACTATTTTCAGAGGGAAAAGTACTCTTTTTCCAGAATACAATCCCTTCATTTAAGCAGACTCTCCTGTGCCACGGGCATCCGCCTCAGACTCTATAGGAAAACCTCAGGGTCAAGTCCAGGCACAAAAGAAGTCCTGGGGGTGGAAACCTGCAAAAACAGAATTCTAAAGCCCCATTATGAAGGTATGCCCCCCCCCCCCCTGGCCAGAGTGGGGGGAAGACTTCGGCAATGCTCAGAAGTCTGGCAAGAGGAAATTCAGGACAGATGGGTCATCTCCACAGTATCTCTAGGGTACAAACTAGAATTTCTGGAGTTTTCACCATCTCGTTTTTCTGAAGTCAACCGTTCCCAAAGATCCAGGGAAGGCAATCTCTGTTTTGGGCACTAGACCGATTACTGGCTCAGGGGGTGACATACAAATCCCCACAGAAGAGCAAGGTTTGGGGTTTTATTCAAACCTCTTTACGGTACCAAAACCGAATGGAGATGTCAAACCCATTCTAGATCTAAAAAATCTAAATCAGTTCCTGAAGATCCGCTCCTTTTGCATGGAGTCAATCAGGTCAGTGGTTTCTATCCTACAAGGAGTAGAACTTCTGGTGTCTATCGACATCAGGGATGCATATCTGCATGTTCCTATATTTCCCTCTCACCAACGGTTTCTGCGGTTCAAGGTACAACAGCAGCATTTTCAGTCTGTAGCCTTGCCCTTCAGGCTAGCTACAGCACCCCAGGTGTTTAGAAGGGTTCTGGCCCCACCTCTAGCCAGGTTAAGGGCACAGGGCATAACAGTCTTGGCATACCTAGATGATCTATTGCTAATAGACAAGTCGGTGGCTCGTTTTGGAGCAAAGCGTGCGCATTACAATCAAATACCTGAAAAATCTGGGTTGAATTCTCAAACTAGAAAAGTCTTCCTTAAAACCGCTGAAAAGGCTGGAGTACTTGAGTCTGATCATAGACACAGCCCAGAAAAAGGTGTTCTTGCGTCAGGCAAAGATCAACACCATAAGAGAGCTGGTGCAGATGGTTAGGTCGAAAAAAGATCCCTCCATTCGCCTTTGCCTGAGGTTGTTAGGAAAGATGGTGGCTTCATTCGAAGCGGTTCCCTATGCCCAGTTCCATTCGAGACTGTTACAAAACAGTATGGTTCAAGCTCTACATTTGCCAGTGTGGCTGCCCCCAAAGGTGTTCCAGAGCCTCAGCTGGTGCTCGGTATCCGGGAATCTGCAGAAGGGAAACACCTTCATACCAGTTACCTGGAAAGTGGTGACCACAGATGCCAACCTTTTCAGGTTGGGGAGCAGTACTGGAAAAGACAACTGTCCAGGGACAGTGGTCCAGAACCGAAAAAGCCTTGCCCATCAACATCCTAGAGATTCGGGCAGCGCGTCTGGCTCTGAAGCCCTGAACATTCAGGTTACGGGATTATCCTGTCAGGATCCAATCCGACAATGCTACAGCTGTGGCCTATATCAATCGCCAAGGCGACACTAAGGGTCACACAGCTCAGAGAGTGGTGGACCATATTCTAGCTTGGGTGGCGGAAAAGGATGTTCCTTGCTTTTTGTCAGTCTTCATTCCGGTAATAAAGAATTGGCAGGCGGACTACATGAGTCGCCAGCAGTTGTTCCCAGGGGAGTGGTCCCTTCACCCCAAAATCTTTCTGGCTATATACCAAAGATAGGGGATCCCGGACGTAGATCTTTTGGCGTCCAGGTTCAACATGTAGTTGGTCAACTTTATGTCAAGGACAAGTGATCCACTCGCATGCGAGACAGATGTGTGGTGACCCCATGGGGTCAGTTTTCACTGAGTTAAGCTTTTTTCCCTATTCTGTTGCTACAACGGCTTCTTTGCAGGAACAAGCTGGAAAGAAAGGCGGTAATTCTTGTAGCCCCAGCATGGCCTATAAGGTCCTGGTATGCAGAAATCGTAAAGATGGCGGTGTCGAATCCATCGTCCCTTCCACTACGGCCAGACCTACTCTCACAGGAGCCGATATTCCATCCTACCTTACAAACTCTAAGTTTGACGGTTTGGCTATTGAAGCCCACATTCTGAAGATATGTAGTCTCTGGATCAGTGATTTCTACCTTCATTAACCACTTCAATACAGGGCACTTATACACCTTCCTGCCCAGACCAATTTTCAGCTTTCAGCGCTGTCGCACCTTGAATGACAATTACGCGGTCATGCTACACTGTACCCAAACTAAATTTCTATAATTTTTTTGTTTCTGTTACAAAACACTGATGGGCACTGATGAGGCTGCACTGACAGGCACTGATAAGGTGGCACTGATGATGGGCCCTAATAGGCGGCACTGATATGCAGCACTGATGGGTACACATAGGCGGCACAGATGGGCACTGAAAGGTGGCACAGATGGGCACTGAAAGGTGGCACAGATGGGCACTGATAGGTGGCACGGATGGGCACTGATAGGTGGCACGAATTGGCACTGTACATTCATTGATGTTACGGATGGATGCCAATCAGTGCCAAACAATAATGCCTGCCAATCAGTGATGCCCATTGTGGGCACCGATTGGCATCCATTGTGGGCACTGATTGGCATCCATTGTAGGCACTGATTGCATCCCTGGTGGTCTAGGGTGGCATACCTGGGGGTGACATCCCTGGTGGTCCTAGTGGCGTCCCTGGTAGTCCTAGTGGCATCCCTGGTGGTCCAGTGTGGGCATCCTCGTGGGGGGGGGGCTGCGCTGATAATCAGCACAGACCCCCCTGTGAGAGGAGGAGCCGATTGACTCTCCTCTACTCACGTCTGACAGACATGAGTGAGTAAAAAACGATCAACGGCTCTTCCTGTTTACACTGTGATCAGTCGTGATTGGACACGGCTGATCACATGGAAAAGAGTCTCCGTCAGAGACTCTTTACCGAGATCGGTGTAGCGGTGTGTCAGAGTGACTGTTATCCTGGCTGTTATCCTGGCTGTTATCCTGCTGGATGTCGTATATTGGACGTCATAGGAAATTGAAACCACTTTGCTGCCGTCATTTTGCTATATGGCAGGCGGCAAGTGGTTAATGAAGCCAGCTTCCAGAGTCATATATTATAGACTCTGGAGGGGTTATGTTTCCTGGTGTGAATCCAAGAGTTAGCACCCTCGAAAATATAACATAGGTAGAATTCTTGTTTTTTACAAATGAAGCTGGCCTTGAGTAATATTAAGGGGCAAGACTTGGCTTTATCTGTCTTTTTTTAAAGACCGCTTGCTTCAATATCTTTGGTCTAGGGTTTCTATACAAGGGGTAATTCCGCCATTTAGACCACCCTTGAACCCTTGGGACTTGAACTTAGTTTTTTGTCGGTGTTGCAAAAGCAGCCCTTTGAACACGTTACAGCATACTCCCCTGGTCCTTCTGACAAGGGAAATAGTGTTTTGGGTTGCTATACCCTCTGCAAAAGGGTATCGGAGTTGGCTGCTCTTTCCTGTAAAGAAGCCATGTTTAATTATTAAGGTGTTTTTAGGTTTTCACACAGATATTGTCCTACTGTCGTTTTTTTCTAAAACCAGGTTCTAGTGTAGAGAACTCACTACATTGCCTTGATGTAGTGAGAGCGGTCAAGGTCTATTTAAAGATGTCTGAAAGACTAATGTTTTATTGTGCTGCCAGAGGGTCCTAGAAAGGGACCAGCAGTGTCAAAATCCACTATTGTTAAGTGTATTTGGCAAGTTATAATTCAGGCCTAATGATTAAAAAGTAAGATTTCACCTTCTCATGTCAAAGTGCACTCTAGTTAGTGCTTCTGGGGAAGTGCATCACCAAGCCTCCATGGCTCAGATCCGCAAGGCCGCAACTTGGTCTGCAGTTAATTCATGCAGTATAGGTCCTCAAGTCTGTTGGCGCCCTAAGCTTTGTGTCTCCCTCCCCTCAAATAGCATTGCTATGGGATGTCCCACATAGTAATTACTATGGTGCTCTGTGTCTCATGATGTACGATAAAGAAAATAGGATTTTTGTTGCAGCTTACCTGTAAAATCCTTTTCTTGGAGTACATCATGGGACACAGAGGTCCCACCCCTATTTTCTGGGGTATATGTATATTGCTTTGCTACAAAAACTGAGGAATCCCCACTGTGCAAGCTGCTGCCACACACGGACTGACACTGAGCTGAAGTGAAGACAACAGATAAGGTATCTGCATATACTCCCTCTAGTGGAGGATTTAAGGCATGAATACATTGTTTCCTTAAGGAAAAAAAATTATAGGTGGACTTTTTCAGTTCCTATGCTTCTACCCTTACCTTATCCTCGCCGCAGGATACTGCTGAAGTCAGACAGATCCAAACTTCACCCATCACGGCGGGCTGCGTTTAGCAAACCTTCAAGGATAGGGCAGGGCCATCTTAAGAGCATTATAGGCCCCCGGGCAATACAATGCACTGGGGCCCTGTCTACACGATAACGCACGAGAATAAAAATGCAAATTATCAATAAGGCTATATTTATTGGTACTTCCAACAAAATCAGTGTTTAAACATTAACACAACGTTTGAAAAATATAACACGAGTTTGATGGGCACAGTGGTAGCGTTGATGGGCACAGTAGCAGCGTTTGATGGGCATAGTGGCTGCGTTTAATGGGCACAGTGGCAGCTTTTTATGGGCACAGTGGCAGCTTTTTATGGGCACAGTGGCAGCTTTGATGGGCACAATGGCTGTGTTTGGGCACAGTGGCAGCTTTTATGGGCACAGTGGCAGCTTTTATGGGCACAGTGGCTGTTTGATGGGCACAGTGGCTGTGTTTGATGGGCACAGTGGCAGCTTTTGAGGGGCACAGACAGTGGCTGTGTTTGATGCACAACTTGAACTTGCTTAAGTAGACATTGTTAGACTTACTTGAGGCCGCCGGCCTGGTGCAGTACAGTGTGTCACTCACAGCAGCAAGGCAGCACCAGCTATCAAGGGCTGTCTTTCCGCTCCGCTCCCTCTCCATGTTGTCTGAAGAACATGGCAGAGGTGGGCGGAGCCTGTTCACTAGCCACTGGGGCAGCCGTGGTGCGCTATGAATGCTGGGGCGGGTTGGGCCTCTGATTGACGTCACTGGTTGCTAGCTAGTTACCGGCCGGCGAAGTGAGCAACCAGTGCAGTCAGTCAATTTAAGCAGAAGATTGCAGCACTGAGGATCAGTCCTGGATGGGGCCCTCCAGACAAATGGGGCCCCCGGGCAACTGCCCAGCATGCCCAGTGGAAAAAACGGCCCTGGGATAGGGTCCCTTTTTATCGGGGTTCCACTCCCTTGGACCTGTATAGCACCCCTCAGGAAAAACTTTAGGTAATGTGAGCATGACCAAAAAGGCCTGGGTCCTGGGGTCCAGTCCTGCAAAGAGAGGCGTTACAGGCAAACCCTCGCGCTTCGTATACAAGACCCGGGTACCATCCACTTTGGCCTCAGTGGCACTTTGGATGTGGAGGCTATTTAAATCCAGCATGAATCCCTCCTGGAGCTCTTCAGAGCACATCTTCACTCGTGACCAACACCTTAGACACTGGCAAAAAAACTGAGGTACTCCTGATAGGAGGAGGGGTTATATAGGGAGGCAACTTCCTGTTTAGGGTGGGCCAGTGTCCATCACCTGAAGGTGGTCTATAACCTACATAGTAATTACTATGGTGCTCTGTGTCCCGTGATGTACTCCAAGAAAAGGATTTTACAGGTAAGCTGTAATAAAAATCCTAATTTTTGTACTATAAAGGACTATTTTTTTTTTTAACCCCATCATAACAAATGATTAAAAAAAAAAAATCATGCCGCTGCTACTAAATGTCCTATGCTGGCCATACACGGATCAATATTTTGGATGAGAATATTCACACAAATATCTGTACGAAAATTATTTGTACATTTGATGAATGGAGTGTAGTTCGAAAATTCCACTTGCTTTTAACATTCAATTATAAAATGAATGTAACTTCTGAGCAAAAACCACATACACGATGAGAAAATTTAGTTAGATCAAGAAAAGTTTTCTGTTCTGCTCCTGATTTTCCCATCACCGTGGTCGAAAATGAACGCCGATTTGACTCCACTAATGGTTAGAAAATTGGATGATTGTTTTTTGAAAGAAAAATTAGTTTGTGTACGGCCAGCATAAGTGACATCAGGTGCAGGGAGCTTGTACCCACCTACCTGTCTATGACAAGGGAGTCTGTCATCCATCATATTATATTACACTCCTGTCTGATCATCTGCAAAACAGCGTTTTTACCCCTTTTTTTTTACATTTTAATAATATTGATCTCTGATTCTGATATGTAGCAGATTCTCCCTCTAATAATACATCTATCTGTCTGTCTGTTATTCTCAGAATGGATTTAAATATCCAACTATATATCTGGATATTTTATATTTACTGCTGTATATAGATATTCAAGAATATTAACTAAATTATACACCAACCTTTTTTTGAGGTTTTTATCCAGTTAGTTGATTAATCAAGACAATAATCGGCCAACTAATCAATTATGAAAATAATCATTAATTGCCGCCCTACAGAGGAGCCATTTACTAGTTGCATTGTGGGGGGAATTGTAAGATCCTCAGAGACAAAGCTGCCTGATGTGGGGCGGAGTCCTGGTTTAGGGGAACCAATCTGCTCATTTCTAATAATAATCTTTTTATTTCTATTTTAGTAGATGGACGGGAGATGAGGAAAACCTCAGAGGATTGTCTCACTTTGTCTCCAGACTGTAAAGTAGAAGATGAGGACATCACACAGTATAGTCCAGGAGAAAACCCGACTACCTCAAATGTCCATCTGGCACCACACAGTGTAGATGGACCATCGTATTCCTCTTATCCTGAGGAACCTCAGACTGTGAGGGACGGTGCCGTCCTTCCAACAGAGAAGAGGTTTTCTTGTACTAAGTGCGGGAAGTGTTTCCATTTTAAATCTGATCTTAATGTGCATAAAAGATCTCACATGGGGGAGAAGCCATATTCCTGTCCTGAATGTGGGAAATATTTTTCAGTGAAGTCCCATCTTTCCACACATCAGAGATCTCACACGGGGGAGAAGCCGTATTCCTGTCCTGAGTGCGGGAAATGTTTTTCAGTGAAGTCCCATCTTTACAGACATCAGAGATCTCACACGGGGGAGAAGCCGTATTCCTGTCCTGAGTGCAGGAAATGTTTTTCAAGGAAGTCTAATCTTGAAATACATAAGAGGCTTCACATAGGTGAGAAGCCGTATTCCTGTCCTGAGTGTGGGAAATGTTTTTCAGTGAAGTCCAATCTTTACACACATCAGAGATCTCACACAGGGGAGAAGCCGTATTCCTGTCCTGAGTGTGGGAAATGTTTTTCAAGGAAGTCTAGACTTGAAATACATAAGAGGCTTCACATAGGTGAGAAGCCGTATTCCTGTCCTGAGTGTGGGAAATGTTTTTCAGTGAAGTCCAATCTTTACACACATCAGAGATCTCACACAGGGGAGAAGCCGTATTCCTGTCCTGAGTGTGGGAAATGTTTTTCAAGGAAGTCTAGACTTGAAATACATAAGAGGCTTCACATAGGTGAGAAGCCGTATTCCTGTCCTGAGTGCGGGAAATGTTTTTCAGTGAAGTCCAATCTTTACACACATCAGAGATCTCACACGGGGGAGAAGCCGTATTCCTGTCCTGAGTGCGGGAAATGTTTTTCAGTGAAGTCCCGTCTTTCCACACATCAGAGAACTCACACGGGGGAGAAGCCATATTCCTGTCCTGAGTGTGGGAAATGTTTTTCAAGGAAGTCCGATCTTTACACACATCAGAGAACTCACACAGGGGAGAAGCTGTATTCCTGTCCTGAGTGTGGGAAATGTTTTTCACAGAAGTCCAGTCTTTACAAACATCAGAGAACTCACACAGGGGAGAAGCCGTATTCCTGTCCTGAGTGCGGGAAATGTTTTTCATTGAATTCCCATCTTTCCACACATCAGAGAACTCACACGGGGGAGAAGCCATATTCCTGTCCTGAGTGTGGGAAATGTTTTTCAAGGAAGTCCGATCTTTACACACATCAGAGAACTCACACAGGGGAGAAGCCGTATTCCTGTCCTGAGTGTGGGATATGTTTTTCACAGAAGTCCAGTCTTTACAAACATCAGAGAACTCACACAGGGGAGAAGCTGTATTCCTGTCCTGAGTGTGGGAAATGTTTTTCACAGAAGTCCAGTCTTTGCACACATCAAAGATCTCACACGGGGGAGAAGCCGTATTCCTGTCCTGAGTGCGGGAAATGTTTTTCAGTGAAGTCCAATCTTTCCACACATCAGAGAACTCACACAGGGGAGCAGCTGTATTCCTGTCCTGAGTGTGGGAAATGTTTTTCACAGAAGTCCAGTCTTTACACACATCAAAGATCTCACACGGGGGAGAAGCCATATTCCTGTCCTGAGTGCAGGAAATGTTTTTCACGGAAGTCCTATCTTTACACACATCAGAGATCGCACACGGGGGAGAAGCCATATTCCTGTCCTGAGTGCGGGAAATGTTTTTCAGTGAAGTCCAGTCTTTACACACATCAAAGATCTCACACGGGGGAGAAGCCGTATTCCTGTCCTGAGTGCGGGAAATGTTTTTCACGGAAGTCCAATCTTTACACACATCTGAGAACTCACACAGGGGAGAAGCCGGTTGCTAGGCAATAGGCTCTTCTCTCCTCACACAAAAGTTGTCGGAGAGGAGAGCGGATCGTTGCAGCCGGCTGGTGATCAGTGAGTATGAGCTGTTTTTTACATCTTTTTACTCACTGATCACCAATCTAGTGTCACCACACGTCCCCACACAGTGTAAACACACATGTCCCCAAATAATAAAAACACCACCATATGTCGCACTAAAATCACATGTCCCAATGATTATTTGCACACATATGTCCGTGATTACACAAACCAATTATTATACACTTAACGGAATTTTTTTACCAAAAACATGTAGCAGAATACATTTTGGCTTAAATTTTTGTCAAAATTCGATTTTGTTGGATTTCTTTTAAAATAGAAAAAGAAAATAGTTTTTTTTCCAAATTTCCGCTCTTTTTTCGCTTATATCGCAAAAAATTAAAACGGAGTCGTGAATAAATACCACCAAAAGAAAGCTCTATTTGTGCGAACAAAATGATTAAAATGTAATTTGGGTACAGCATAGCATGACCGTGCAATTGTCATTGAAAGTGCGAGACCGCTGAAAGCTGAAAATAGGTCTGGGAAGGAAGGGGGCGAAAGTGCCCAGTATTGTAGTGGTTAAAAGCCCCCTATAGGTCATCAGTTTAGTGTTACGGAGGAGGTCTGGTGATAAACCCCAATGTGTGAGTTTGTTTGTACATTTGCGGGGGTGGGGCCTAAGATTTTTTCTGTGGGGGGTGTATGTGCATGGGTTTAGGTTTAACTTTGTACAATTAAAAAAACTATTATTTTTTTCATCACATAGAGTAGCCTTTTTCAACCAGAGTGCCTTGAGGTTTCTTTAGGCGTGCCTTGGTAAAATGCATAAAAATTGCCCCAAAATTGTATACAAGTCGGAGGGTGGATGAAGCCTTTTAGTTACACAAAGCCTCAGGTTTTCATTGTACACCATTACAACCTTCTAGCTGCCAACCTCCTAACGACCAATGACATCATAAGCTGATAAGGAGGATGTCAGTTGCCTGAATATCATCCTTGTGTGACCATCCCCCGCCCCTTTTCATCAGCTTTGGGGTCTCATTAGCTGAGGAGAGAAAAACTGAAGGAGAAGAGAAACATTGGAATACTAGTCCAGTTTGGAAAAGTGTATTTGCTTTGGAAGAATAAATCACTTCTGGAAAAGGACCTGGGGGTCCTAGTAGATTATAGGCTCAGCAATGGCATGCAATGCCAAGCTGCTGCTAACAAAGCAAACAGAATATTGGCATTAAATAGGGGAACAACTCCAGAGATAAAACAATAATTCTCCCACTCTACAAGACTCTGGTCCGGCCGCACCTGGAGTATGCTGTCCAGTTCTGGGCACCAGTCCTCAGAAAGGATGTACTGGAAATAGAGCGAGTACAAAGAAGGGCAACAAAGCTAATAAAGGGTTTGGAGGATATCAGTTATGAGAAAAGGTTGTGAGCACTGAACTTATTCTCTCTGGAGAAGAGACGCTTGAGAGGAGATATGATTTCAATATACAAATACCATACTGGTGACCCCACATTAGGGATAAAACTTTTTTGCAGAAGAGAGTTTAACAAGACTCATGGCCTTTAATTAAAATAAGAAGAAAAGAGGTTTAACCTTAAACTACGTAGAGGGTTCTTTACTGTAAGAGTGGCAAGGATGTGGAATTCCCTTCCACAGGCGGTGGTCTCAGCGGGGGTCATTGATAGTTTCAAGCAACTATTAGATAAGCACCTGAACGACCACAACATACAGGGATATACAATATAATACTGACATATAATCACACACATAGGTTGGACTTGTGTCTTTTTTCAACCTCACCTACTATGTAACTATGTTACTTATAACATTGGGTGTCCTACGTGTGGGGATGTTGTTGCATTATGTAGAACTATTAGAATAGTTTTTACATTTTAGATTGTGGTGCCTCTAGACTGTCCATAATTTTGGAGGGCGCCTTGAATGAAAAAAAGTTGAGAAACACTGACATAGAAGACAAAAAGTCCCCTAGGTGATGATTTTTTGGTGACAGGTTCTCTTTAATGAGACATCCAGGTTCCAAAAGACCCCCAATGTCTCTTCTGTGCTCCACTGAATATAATATAATACAGATAACACTGCATTATATTTTTTTTCGAGGAAACTGTCAACAGGGACCCGGAAGTGATGTCATACATGTCATTTCTGGGTCAGGAACAAGAAGGGGAGGAGAGTGGATTTGTGTCCTATCTCCTCCCTCCCCTCTACCCATCATCACCCGCTATGTTGGTCCTGATTACGCAGATGGACAAGAGGAGCCCGGTATACATAGCAGGTGTGTGTCGGGGTGCGGAAACATTCGCTCAGCCACCCAAATTCTTCCATCCGAAAAGTAAACCTGCTCCTTGCTTGCCCACCGCAGGGCTAAATGTTAAAAATAACTACTTATCCGGCACTCAGAACTGCATGTCCCGGGTGTCAGGCGATAGGAATTGTTTATCCCTGAGTTCATGAGGAGATCAGAGATCACCAAAGACATGGATGAAGTGTTGTACCGTGTTGGCCATTGATAGCAGTAGAAAATTTTAAATTGAGTCCTTACCTTTTATTGGCTGAGTACATTTTGTGGTATAAGATTTCACAAATACTTAAAAGGTATATTTAAAAAAAAAATGAGTTGAATGAATGTGACCGGCATTCACCCAACTGTGATATATATTGGATTTATTTTATTTCATACACTGATTTCTTTGGCTCCATCTAGTGGCCATAATGCAGTATTGTGCTATTTTTACTGATGGAGTTATGTCAGGAAAAATACCCCATTACGGTCACTAGATGGAGCTAACAATCATGGGAAATCACTGTGTTACATTACGGCATTGCCAAAACAGCACACAGACCCCCCAAGGTTCTTCTATGTATTTGGGGGACCAAATGTGTGTTTAAAAATTTTAAACTGATTAATTTTTTTCTTTGTAAATGTCACTTTTTCTGTAGCCCGTCCTACAGCAAGAATTAAAAAAATGTATAATGTATATGTAAGGAAATGTGGGATCAGTCTTTAAGGTTATTGCAAGGGAATGTAGAGTGACCCTTTAATTTTTAACTTTGTAAGAGGCTTTCTGCAAGAAAGTTCTTTCTTCACTTTATCTAGCTTGCTAGCTTGTGCAGAAGTGCTGAGAGAGGTGTTAGACAGGATACGTCTTTTTAGATTAAACATGTCAGGAACATATACTGCTTGACCATTGCGGCCAATGTGATAAGGTTTAGTGATAAGTTTTAAGTCTTAGAATTGTGATGATGTAACAAATTGTGATGATGATTCTGTCTCTAGGCAGAAAACTATGAATATTTTGCAAGATCAGTATTAATTGTATAACATGAATGCTTGAATGTGATTGGTTGTTCATGAGACTTTCCCTACAATGCCTTATCTTTGTAACCACATATATTCTGTCAGAATGCAATAAACCACTGTACTCGTGACCAACCATATACTGTGTATGGTGTCTATGATTACCCGTCCGGACAGAGAGTTTTTCCATTGACCACCAAAGTCCAGCAAAGGGAAAGAGGGGCTGAAACAGAGGACCTTACAGTATAGAGCCCCCCAAATATATACCAGACCCTTTGAGTCTAAGATGGATATTAAGGGGGTATTTCACATAAAAAAGTGTGTACTCCCCAGAAATCCATAGCAGACCCTTAATCCAAACATGCAGCCTGCTGACCAGGAAAGAAGGAGGGACAAGCATGTGGCTTCACCCCTTCTCCTGAACCACACCAAGTCATGTGCCCTCAACATGGGGGGGGGGCTTTTTGGGAGGGACTCCTCCCATGGAAAAGTACCTTGTTCCCATATTTCTGAGGACAAGGGCCTCATACCCACAACCCTGGCCTGGTGATTTGTGGGGTCTGGGGGCAGGGGGGCTTATCAGAATCTGGAAGTGCCCAGATACCACCCCCCCACACACATGAATGAGTTTGGGGTACATAGCACCTCTACTCATTCACAAACAAAAGGAATAAAGGCTCTGCATTTTGGCCAAGAATGTTTGTGTCTAATCTGCTTGCAATGTTTATGTGCAAAATTACTCTTGTTTGACCCCACAGTTTCCTTCAACGTCACAGGAATGGCAGATTGTGCCATCCTAGTTTGCCCAGCGGTGGGACTTTCCCAACTGCGGAGGGGCAATAGATGGGAAGCACGTCCACATCTTCCCACCCCCCAACTCGGGGTCATAGTATTATAACTATAAGGGGTTTAATAGTATTGTGTTGTTGGCAGTGGTGTATGCGACATATAAGTTCCTGTATGTGGACGTGGGGAAGAATGGCCGGATGTCAGATGGTTGAGTCATCGCCCAGACCGAATTTTGCAGACGGCTCCAGAATGGTGGCTTGGGATTTCCACCTGCTGAAGGGAACGTGGAAGGAATCCCGATCGTCTTTGTTGCTGATGAAGCATTTGGTCTGGGCAAACACCCGATGCAGCCGTTCCCGATGAGGACCCTCACCCTAGAACAGAGGGTTCCATCTTTTCCTCACTGCAATAAACATGGAGGAATATAAAATCAATCATATCATTATGGCATGCTGCATATTACATAACTTTTTAAGAAAAAATGCATCGAACTACGTGGCTTCAGTTGGGACTGAGGCCTGCTTATTATTATTATTTTTTAGTATTATTATACACGATTTATATAGCGCCAACAGTTTACGCAGTGCTTTACAATGTATAGGGAGACAACACAATTACAGTACAGTTCAATACAAAAGGTACAGGAGGGCCCTGCTCGTAGAGCTTACATTCTAAAGGGAGGGGGTGATGGTACAAAAGGTAATAGCTGCAGAGAATAATTTGATGGGGGTGGCTTGGGGACAGTTGTTAGGTGGGTGTGGGATAGGCTTCCCTGAATAAATTATTTCAGGGATCTCCTAAAGGTGGACAGGCTTATTACCGGATACAACAACCCTGATGGCTCTTGAAGCTGGCCGTCCTGGCATGCCCCCCCAAAGCGCCCGTGAAGTTCGTGAAAAGTATCTAGAGTACTTTGCTGGTAGGGGGGCCATTGATATGCCACAAAATGTTTAACAAATGTGAAAAAAAATGTATTTAAATGGAAATAATATTTACTTTGATTTACTGCTTGTGTTTCTTTTAGCTGTCTCTTAGGTTATCCAATGGGCTTTTCTTTTTTCCCTTTTTGTTCAATATTGCAAACATAATTTTTGGGATACATGAGTTGTTGTGGGTCTGCTACACACACACACCTTGTTTTTGTTGTTAATGTATGTAATGCATTACTGATAAAAATATACATCATTTTCAGCACCATGAATATATTTTGATGAGTCACGAAAATAGCATGATTGTGGCAAATTATAAAGCACTGTGGGAGTTATTTACTAAGGGAAAATCCACTTTGCACTCCAAGTACACTGCAAAAGTGCACATAAACTGCACTTGAAACTGCACTGAAAGTGCACTTGTAGTGCAAAGTGGATTTGCTTGTAGTAAATAACCCACATTTCAGTGTAAACACCAACTTAATCCAAAAAATGATATTGAGCCTTGAAAGAAGAAGCCACATATTGTTGAGTAGAAAACGTTTTACTCTGTGCACATTCACATGTGCGTTAGAAAAGGGTTTTTGAACAAACCAACATATTTTAGTAATAACATTTTTTTTGGACAGTACAAATAGCCTTTTTTATGTTAAAACAGGCATGTTTAAAACCATAAAACAATACACAACTCAGGAACTTACAAAGTTCAACTTTGACAAAGTGAAGGCAATATCAGACATTAGTATGTCCAAACTGTTGCTATTGCCTTCATCGGATGGGGTGGTGTCACCCCTGTGAAAGTCATATTTTAAAGATGCACACAAATTAAGAGTCAAAATGGGGATTTTCTTCCTGATCCCATGCCTAATGTCAACATGTGCTAGCTCCCATCATGGGGGATCAATGGACGTGTTTCAAGGGTGCAGCCCCTTCCTCTCATCTACTTTAGTTGCGAGGAAGGGGTTGCACCCATAAAATGCATACCTTGATATCCCATGATGGCAGATAGCACATGTTGACACACTATGTGCAACTTCAAAATTTGGCTTTCAACATTTTGGAGAAAAGTTAGAAAAATAGAAAGAATTTGATAAATGTTGGTGTGTTTTTGATTCTGCCTAAAACATCAATGTTTTTGAGTCTTTTTTCAACATCATTGATGTGTTCCTTGATCTTCTGTAAATCCAGATTGCACACCATGATCTCCCCGATCAGGACTTGTGCACTTGCACTTGTGAAATGTGTTTCTTCTTCAACAACATCCACATCACCTAAAAAAAAAAAAAACATCATGTATTATAAATATGCAGGCATCCATCTATTACCTGAAACTGTGGTCTCAGACACTCACCTGTTGTGGTTACTATTTCGCCCACTTCATAAATCTCTCCTTCCTCCACATCCTCTGGTTGTTGTTTTTAGATTTTCCCTTCTTTAGGAGGCTGGGGGTCCCTGTGGACCTCATGTGAATAAAATAAAGGTATATTTAGCACACAGATATTTGTGGCAAGAAATAGGAATATGAAACATTGTTCAAAGCTGAAGACATGATTTTTATCCCTTTACAAAGCTGGAATACTTACCGTTTTTGTTAAAGTATCACACATGTAGAGACCCCTAGTATCCACTGGAGCACCTGTGTGGGACACCCTAAAAAGTTTGTTCTGGTGTCCCACACTAGTGCTCCTGCGTCCAGATTTGTAAACAGCTGCTGAGTGTCCTCTCCTTACACTGAATCAAGTTTGCATTTCATTCTAGTTACAAACCCATCTAGACACCAAACTTCTTTTAATACAAATAGGCATGACTAAATGTAGTTAACCTGCATCTGCAAAAAACATTGTATTAGTGGGCGAACAAACAATGTTTACTACGAACGATTACTGTGCCCACGAACCTGAAACTTGCCATTTTAAACTGTACAACAGCAAAAAAAAAAAAAAAACATGGAGCAGCACGAACGTAATAAGAAGAATTGAAACACACGACAAAATACTTACTTTTTTGCAGCACTCTCTTGATTCTTCTGTACTGATCCTGCTCCCTCAATTTGAGGTCTGACCATCGTTTCATCAGTTGATCCTTGGATCACCATACCCCAAAATTCTTCTGCAGACTTTTTCACAACTTTAGTCATGATCTTGGCCTTTCTCAAATTTGGGTTTGGGTACAGTCCATGCTTCCCATCATAGTCGGCCCTCTTGAAGATGTCCACCGTCTCCACCATCTCTATAAAGGTCATATATGAGGCCTTAAATATCCTCCGGGATCGGGACGTTCGTGGCTCCGGGCTTTTGTTGTTGCTGCTGCTGTCTTCATGCACCTGTTGTCTCGACGCCATGTGCTCTCCCACTGCGCCGAACAAAAAGGGGCAGGGAGTAAACTAGATAGAATGTCAGGGGTGGGCGGAGTTTCCCGCATGCACAGTGTATATAAAGCATAACACGCATGTGTCGTACGTACAATCTGTGAGCGGAGGAAGGAGTATCAGAAGCGCAGATAGTTAAAACAAAGGTACAATTTTAACTTAGTGCATCAGTGGCCTATACTGCTTCTAGATTGAGGCCTATATTGGGACAAGATTTTGAGATGGGAATGAGGGATACCTACTAACAAACTTATGTAGGCATAGGACACGCCCCCTGCCACACCCCCTTAACCACTTACCGACCGCTGTGTTGCTTTTGTTAAAATATGATTTTTTTAAACATCAGACCTAACATTACATGGGAGAATATTACAAGTTTAAGTTGATCAGATTACAAACAAGTCTCTGGTATGAGTAGAATTCTCAAACAAAAGCTGTTTTCATACAATGGTGTTAGATAACATTCTTGTATTCAAATTGACAGTTTGAAGAGGCTATTGTCTCGTCAGCTACAGTAAACAGGTTGAGAGTGTCTGTCAGACTGAAAAGAATGACTGTTATATTGATGACAGGATTTGGTTTGAGGAAACAATGGGTAGCAAGCAACAGTCCATTGTCTTTTCAGCTACAGTAAACAGGTTCAGGGCTGGTGCAAGGATTTTTGACACCCTAGGCGAAACACCATTTTGCCGCCCCCTTGGCTCCACCCCTTACTCCACCCCCTTTGCCCTGCCCATGTACCTTTTTATAGACTGCTAACATTTTGGGGGTGGAGTCAGTGACTGGCCCGGTGCATGATATGCATGCAGCATATGTAGGAGCCTGGAGGTGGTGGTGGGGGGGGGGCACTGGCGTGACGCCCCTGACTGATGTACGCTCTAGGCTGGTGCCTACCTTGACTATAGGTAGCACTGGCCCTGTACACGGAAAATGTACACAGATAATCAAGGCACTGATGATCAGTGCAGGCCCATCAGTGCTGTCTATCAGTGCCCATTAGAGCTATCAGTGCCGCCCATCAGTGCCCATGGGCACTGAGTGCCACCTATAAGTCTCCATCAGTGCCACTTATTAGTGCATCCTATCAGTGCCCATCAGTACAGACTCATCAATGTCCATCACATCAGTGGGGAACCCCTCATAATGGGCACAGCAGGAGTACAGACCCGGGAACTCAGCACAGGGATGGTGGGAACCTCTCATAATGGGCATATCGGGTGTACAGACCTGGGAACTCAGCACAGAGAAGGTGGGAACCTCTCATAATGGGCACAGCGGGTGTGCAGACCTGGGAACTAAGCACAGGAATGGTGGGAACCCCTCATAATGGGCATATCGGGTGTACAGACCCGGTAACTCAGCACAGGGATGGTGGGAACCCCTCATAATGGACACGGCGGGTGTACAGACTCGGGAACTCAGCACAGGGATGGTGGGAACCCCTCATAATGGGCACAGCGGGTGTACAGACCGGGAACTCAGCACAGGGATGGTGGGAACCCCTCATAATGGACACAGCGGGTGTACAGACCCGGGAACTCAGCACAGGGATGGTGGGAACCCCTCATAATGGACACAGCGGGTGTACAGACTCGGGAACTCAGCACAGGGATGGTGGGAACCCCTCATAATGGACACAGCGGGTGTACAGACTCGGGAACTCAGCACAGGGATGGTGGGAACCCCTCATAATGGGCACAGCGGGTGTACAGACCCGGGAACTCAGCACAGGGATGGTGGGAACCCCTCATAATGGACACAGCGGGTGTACAGACTCGGGAACTCAGCACAGGGATGGTGGGAACCCCTCATAATGGGCACAGCGGGTGTACAGACCTGGGAACTCAGCACAGGGATGGTGGGAACCCCTCAATGGGCACAGCGGGTGTACAGACCCGGGAACTCAGCACAGGGATGGTGGGAACCCCTCATAATGGGCACAGCAGGGGTACAGACCCCTGGATAGGAGGGGGCAGCATTTACTTGAACGTATTGGCTGTATTTTCTTTTTGCAGTCGCTGACTGCTGGTGGAAGGGAGAAGAGGAGAAAACCTATTTTAGATGATACAAGTGAAGGAAAATACAGCCCAGTTCTAGTAAATTCTGCACCCCCAGGCTGCACTATTATCAGCAGTAACCAGGAGAATACATAGGGACTAGTGGGCAGCAGCCTGACTTGTAGGCAGTGTTTTCTATGGGTGGTCTTCAGCAGAAAAAATAAACATAAAGAGAGCCAACACACTGACCACCCTGTACAGCACTAATATCAGCTCCAGTAACAGCATGTGTACCAGGACCGAGCACTCACCGACATCCTCTGCTTTACACCTGCCATGCTGTGACCTGTGTATTGTGACCGGGGGAGGGGGAGCATTCCGAGGAGCTGATGGGGGTTATCAGGAGGAAGAGCTGAGTTGAACGCTGTAGTGTGTCATGCCGAAGGAAATGTTTACTGTCCTATAATGGGGGCGGGCTGAGTGAGCACAGAGTGCAGTATGCAGAGCAGTCAGTGTTGTGAATAGGGCGGCATTTACAAGCATCAGTCGGCTGTATTTTCCTCCTCTGATGTCTCCCTATACACAGGATGTGCGGCTCCCCAGATAGGACTTTATCAGTGTGTGCGTCAGTGCCCAGGACCAGTGTTGGGAGCTGGTGAAGACACTTCCAGGCCAGGCTGCTCTGTGTATTGCTGGTAGAAGAGGAGCGCAGATCACTCCCATACAGTGCGGAGCGGCTCAAACAAAAATCTTCTCCTTTCCCCAGTGACTGAGCCGAGCAGCGCTGTCTCTGCAATCCTCCCCCCTCTTGTATTTGTCAGTCCTCTCAGACTGACACCCGGCTCTACACACAAGGCTGTGTTCTCTCCTCACCAGAGAGCTGTGTACACAGCAGCCGCAGTTGCGCCCTAGGTGGCAGTGCGCCCTAGGCGGCAGTGCGCCCTAGGCGGCTGCCTAGTCCGCCTAGTGGTAGCACCGGCCCTGAATAGGTTGAGAGGGTGTCTCAACCTGAAAAGAATGACTGTTAGTCATTTGGTATGGAAACAAGTCTATAAACATTAACTTTGGTCAACAAACTGGGACAAATAAAATGGATGAGTAGAGACACAGAGGGAAGACTGGAACACATCATGCTGTAACATCAGGAAACACATCATCGTGCTTTGAACATTTTGCTTGTTATAGATATCTGTCAGTCTTGTATTGTATTCCTAAGATTGTAATAGTTTTGTACAGCAGCTTTGTATAGTAAAAAGCACATCTATACACTGCAGAAGTCTCAGCTTCCTTGTTATACCACAGAGTAATCTTGCTAGATAGACGCAAGCAAAACAACCGCCGGTCGTCATATGACGTCCTTGACTTTGTGCGGGTATATGAGCCGGCGATTCTTTTTCAGCCGGCGATTCCCTATACCATAAGAAAGATCATAGTGGCTGGTCAGCCGCCTGATCATTCTTATGTCCCCTCCGGTGCTTCTACTGACTCACCGCTACCATCGGTGAGTCGGAGAACGGATCCGTGTTTACCAAAGAGATTTCCGGTGGTCGCCAAAGTTTCTATGATTGTTCGGAGGCTGGGCGCGATGTTATGACGTCACGTTCGGCCTCTGCATTCAAACAAATGGCACTGCCTCGGCTGGGAAGCCAAGATCGTGTTTTTTTTTTTGTTTTTTTTTCAGCTGTCCCAGCCTAGAGGTGAGATGTGGGGTCTTATTGACCCCATATCTCACTGTAAAGAGGACAATCATGTCATATTCCTATTACAAGGGATGTTTACATTCCTTGTAATAGGAATAAAAGTGATCATGTAAAAATGCAAAGTAAAATTAACAATAACAATTAAGTGCCCCTGTCCCCGTGTGCTTGCACGCAGAAGTGAACGCATACGTAAGTCCCGCCCACATATGAAAACGGTGTTCAAACCACACATGTGAGGTGTCGTCTCGATCGTTAGAGCAAGAGCAATAATTCTAGCCCTAGACTGCCTCTGTAACTCTAAACAGGTAACCAGTAAAAAAAAAGGAAAGCGTCGCCTATGGGGATTTTTAAGTACCGAATTTTGTCGCCATTCCACGAGCGTGTGCAATTTTAAAGCGTGACATGTTAGGTATCTATTTACTCAACGTAACTTAATCTTTCACATTAGGCAAAAAATGGGACTAACTTTACTGTTTTTTTTTAAACGTGTGTGAAAAATTGCTGCGCAAATACTGTGCAAGATAAAAAGTTGCAATGACTGCCATTGTATTCTATAGGGTCTCAGGTAAAAAAAAGATATATAATGTTTGGGGGTTATATGTCATTTTCTAGCAAAAAAAATTCGATTTTTACATGTAGGAGAGAAATGTAAGAATTGGCCTGGTTGGCAAGTGGTTAAAGGAGAATTAACCCAAAAAAAATGTAACTCCACAAAAATAGAGGAATTATTAAAGTGGTGTTTCACCCACAAATAAAAAAAATTCATGAATGTGCCTAAAAAAAACAAAAAAAAAACATTTGGGAATTTTTTTTTTTTTTTACTCACATCTAAATGCCTGTTGCTAGGGGTCCTTCGTAGTCTGCCTCCTTCAGTGCCTGGGCTCTTAACGTCACTTCCCCTCGGCGCAGGAAGGGCTCAGCTCTGCTCCCTCCCTCTTGTCAATCATCTGGGACATGTGACAGGTCCCAGATGATTGTGCGGCCAATCACGGCGCACGGTGCCGATCGCGCCCACAGTTACAATGCCTGCGCCGCTGAATGGGGGGGAGACCAGCGGGGCTTCAATTCCCTGCATCGCTGGACCCTGGGACAGGTAAGTTTCCAATTATTAAAAGTCAGCAGCTGCAGTATTTCTAGGTGCCAACTTTTTTTTATTTTTTATAATGGGAACACCACTTTAAGTCCCATCCTTTACTGGGGGTTCTTCTATTTCTGTGCTCTTGGGAAGTGGCGACAAAACACCTGGTTCTGTGGATGGGGATATATTTTTCTAATTAAATCCACAAGGGCTTTTTTTTTTACCACTACTATTTCTTTATATTGGCTTTTAAAATGTACAAATGCAGCAATTTAGAATTTGGATGAAAGGTTTAGCACTGGGAAACACTTTTTGAAAAATAAAAAGTGCATTTTTTACTATATAGATCAGACCAAAAAGAGGAACAAATTAGGAGGAAAGAAGGACGGAGGTACATTGCTCCAAATCAGGGACAGTTGGGAGCTATGCATTTTGTGGTGTAACCTTTCACAAACATTTAGAGGTCTATTAAAAAAATGTGTTGAACGAATGTGACTGGCTTTCACCCAGCTGTGATGAATATTGGCCGTATTTTATTTCATACATTGATTTCTTTGGCTCCATCTAGTGCACATAATGCGGTATTGTGCTATGTTTACTAATGGAGGTATGTCAGGAAAAATACCCCATTATGGCCACTAGATGGAGCTGACCATCATAGGAAATCACTTTGCTATATTATGGCTAGAATTTTTAGTGGCTGGATGAATGATTGTCACATTGATACCATGAATTTTCTATAAGTAGACCCCTTAGTTTCCTTCATCAGACATGTCTTCATACTAATACCTGAGGTCATACTCGTACACTTAAAATTGCCAAAACAGCACACAGACCCCCCGAGGTATATATACAAGGCATATATCACCCCATGCCTTGTGTCAATGCAGTCTTGAATAAGAAAGAAGCTTTTTTGTGGATATGGTGATACTTGTATATATACAAGGCATATATCACCCCATGCCTTGTGTCAATGCAGTCTTGAATAAGAAAGAAGCTTTTTTGTGGATATGGTGATACAGTGCCTTGCGAAAGTATTCAGCCCCCTTGAACTTTTCAACCTTTTGCCACATTTCAGGCTTCAAACATAAAGACATAACATTTTAATTTTTTGTGAAGAATCACCAACAAGTGGGACACAATTGTGAAGTGGAACGAAATCTATTGGATTGTTGAAACTTTTTTAACTAATAAAAAAATGAAAAGTGGGGCGTGCAAAATTATTCGGCCCCCTTGCGTTAATACTTTGTAGAGCCACCTTTTGCTGCGATTACAGCTGCAAGTCGCTTGGGGTATGTCTCTATCAGTTTTGCACATCGAGAGACTGAAATTCTTGCCCTTTCTTCCTTGCAAAACAGCTTGAGCTCAGTGAGGTTGGATGGAGAGCGCTTGTGAACAGCAGTTTTCAGCTCTTTCCACAGATTCTCGATTGGATTCAGGTCTGGACTTTGACTTGGCCATTCTAACACCTGGATACGTTTATTTGTGAACCATTCCTTTGTAGATTTTGCTGTATGTTTGGGATCATTGTCTTGTTGGAAGATAAATCTCCATCCCACTTTCAGGTCTTTTGCAAACTCCAACAGGTTTTCATCCAGAATGGTCCTGTATTTGGCTGCATCCATCTTCCCCTCAATTTTAACCATCTTCCCTGTCCCTGCTGAAGAAAAGCAGGCCCAAACCATGATGCTGCCACCACCATGTTTGACAGTGGGGATGGTGTGTTGAGGGTGATGAGCTGTGTTGCTTTTACGCCAAACATATCGTTTTGCATTGTGGCCAAAAAGTTTGATTTTGGCTTCACCGGACCAGAGCACCTTCTTCCACATGTTTGGTGTGTCTCCCAGGTGGCTTGTGGCAAACTTTAGACGAGACTTTTTATGGATATCTTTGAGAAATGGCTTTCTTCTTGCCACTCTTCCATAAAGGCCAGATTTGTGCAGTGTACGACTGATTGTTGTCCTATGGACAGACTCTCCCACCTCAGCTGTAGTTCTCTGCAGTTCATCCAGAGTGATCATGGGCCTCTTGGCTGCATCTCTGATCAGTCTTCTCCTTGTCTGAGCTGAAAGTTTAGAGGAACAGCCAGGTCTTGGTAGATTTGCAGTGGTCTGATACTCCTTCCATTTCAAAATGGAAGTTGCACAGTGCTCCTTGGGATGTTTAAAGCTTGGGAAGTCTTTTTGTATCCAAATCCGGCTTTAAACTTCTCCACAACAGTATTACGGACCTGCCTGGTGTGTTCCTTGGTCTTCATAATGCTCTCTGCACTTTCAACAGAACCCTGAGACTATCACAGAGCAGGTGCATTTATGCAGAGACTTGATTACACACAGGCGGATTCTATTTATCACCATCAGTCATTTAGGACAACATTGGATCATTCAGAGATCCTCGCTGAACTTCTGGAGTGAGTTTGCTGCACTGAAAGTAAAGGGGCCGAATAATTTTGCACGCACCACTTTTCAGTTTTTTATTTGCTAAAAAAGTTTAAAATATCCAATAGATTTCGTTCCACTTCATAATTGTGTCCCACTTGTTGGTGATTCTTCACAAAAAAATCAAATTTTATATCTTTATGTTTGAAGCCTGAAATGTGGCAAAAGGTTGAAAAGTTCAAGGGGGCCGAATACTTTCGCAAGGCACTGTATATGGGGCTTGTCCATCGGTGGTTATTTGTGTCCACATGGATGAGTTGTACCCGTATTACAGATCATTTCATAGGGCAGAAGACAGATAGCCCATATCTTCAGTAAGACATTATATACTGGCATACTTTATCTTTTTCTGTTCATCTCATTTTTATATGTGGCCAATAGATGGGAGGAGAGACAGATATACCCCCATCTCTTGATACCAGTTGGTGTTGGTGAGTAGACCTTGAATGTACATATCCTTCATACAGCATGGAGCCTTATATTGAATGTAGGGGGAGATTATAACTCTCATGTTGTCTATATGTATATATCAAGAGAAGTTTGACTATGGTAGATGTTAATATTACCACATAGCGATCAAACATTGATTCATATATAATGTCATTGACCCCATCCTATAGGTATACCTGATATGGTCATATACATACCTTTTATGATTTACAATAAAGGTTACGTTTTAGTTAAGTGGCCTTTTGGTGCACAGGGAAAGCACCCTCTCCTAATTCTAGACCATTATTATTTACAGAAATTGTTTATTGCTCAAAAAAAAACCCTAGAAACCTTTGGAGGAACCCTGGCTGAGAAAGGCTGAACTAGGCAGTAATATATTTCTATCCCCCTTGGTGGGTGTGGAGATGACCCCATCTATAAGGATATACAGTACATACACACACAGCACAAGACCGGGTTCACACTATGAGACGTTTCTCAGGGCTGCAGTACCTCTGATCTCCACAAGATGGAGATCTCACTTCTACCCAAACAGGAAGTCAATGGAAGATGGGAAGTAAGTTCAGGAACAGGCAGGAAGTGATGTCAGGTACAGACAGGAAGTTCCGGGTGAGGGGTCAGTCAGGAGGCGACGTTACTGGAAGAGGCAGCAGAGGAGGTAAGAAGATCTTATTTTCTATTTACACCCAGTAACCCCCCGTCATGTCCGACCTCTTCCTCCATAGTCACTGTGATATCTTTTATCTCCAGCAGATGATGATACACACATATATAGTGTGGACACCTAGATTAACCCCTTCAGGGTCAGAACATTTCCCTACTTGTGGGGCTGGAACATTCTTCTCATTTTGGAGATGTGTCACCTTTCCCACTAATCACTTTCTCACCTCATTGGTCAATACTAACGGGTTATATGACTTTTATTAGTGATGGGGTGGAGGATTGGAATATGTATATTTTTATTTTATAAGATTCAAATAGGAAAAAAGAGGGAAAATATAATTTGTAGTAAATGTCCTGAAAACAAAGTCTCCGGAGTACACGGAGATCACAGGAATATGATGTGTCCTGGCAAAGACAAAGTTCATCTTCCTCACAGCTCCTTCTACCTATGTCCTTCCAATCCAAGTCAGAGAATCCTATGACATCACACTGACCTCACAGCCCCTCCTCTCAATGTCCCTCCAACCAGAGTCAGAGAATCCTATGACATCACACTGACCTCACAGCCCCTCCTCTCAATGTCCCTCCATCCAGAGTCAGAGAATCCTATGACATCACACTGACCTCACAGCTCCTCCTCCCAATGTCCCTCCATCCAGAATCAGAGAATCCTATGACATCACACTGACCTCACAGCCCCTCCACTCAATGTCCCTCCATCCAGAGTCAGAGAATCCTATGACATCACACTGACCTCACAGCTCCTCCTCCCAATGTCCCTCCATCCAGAATCAGAGAATCCTATGACATCACACTGACCTCACAGCTCCTCCTCCCAATGTCCGTCTCAAAAGCAAAAGCAAGATTGTTGGTTCCAGAATTTCTTGCAACAAGCTTTTAACCTACAGAGTGGAGGGCCCTCTCTGGGTAAATTATATCCCAGTGGGGTTTTGATAAAAAATGAGACCTGATTGGTGAGGTGAGGAGGATTCTGGGAATGTCATTTGATTTTACTATATGTGCTAAAATCTAAAGTTTTCCTCCTGTGATGTCTGGAGATCATATGATAATCACATTGCCTCAACCTCCCTCCCTGATAGAATAGAGAAATACAAAGAAGATTCTAGAAGTCACCAGAGAGATCATCAAGCTGCTGACAGGAGACGTGAGCGGTGCTGGGAAGGACATCACGATGGACAATCAGCCGCCCCTCACATCACCGGGTAAGAGGAAACTTTATTGTAAAGGAGAAAGCAGTACGGAGGCTCCACCTAGATCCCCCATCATCTGATAAACACATAGAAACAATGTATTCAGTCAGTGTGTGTGTTTCCTACAGATGGATCCAGTAATGGGAACCCACCAGAGAGATGTCCCCGTCCTCTGTATTCCCGGGATTCCACACAGGAAGATCACACCATCCCTCACCATCATCAGGTAGATGAGTGACAATTATTGATTTTAGGATAAATAGTCCGCGCTTAGGATAAAGGTAAAGGTATGCAGCCTCCCCTGAATGGACTCCCTAGGGAGCCAGTAATTAAATAAAAGTGGTAAAGGGATAATGGCGCTCCCTAATGCAAAAATGTGTATGTGACCACACTACCTAACACACTTAATATGCTATAAATGATAATGGGAATAGATAAGTATGTGAAAGAAATGTGAATATAGAAACCAATAGTAAAGTGATTCAGAGATTAGCACTCCATACCAAACATAGCCATCCAGCCTGGGGACACTCAAGATTAGGTGTGGTACCAGAGGAGAAGCTAGTGGGGCTAATCACTTAAATTGATGCAAAAAACAGAGGCAAATCTATAATGTGGTAAATTGGAATAAGATGTGTCCACCGACTGCCATCTCACACCACCCTAAATAAAATCAATACATGTGTCACACATATAGTGAAAGGTAAATATATCTAACTGTACGTGATTCCGGCAATAAGCATAAAATATAATATTTTAAGTGAAAAAGTACATAACATGGGCCACATAGAAAAAGTGTGTGAACCCCGTGAAAAAATATATATGTATATATATATACACGTAGAAAGTCCTCCCCGGGTTGGGTACTCCAAAGGGTATACAAAAATGAAGAAAAAAAAAAGAAGAAGAAGAAGAAGGTATACAAATGTTCAATAATCAGTGACTGTAGTGACTTCGCTGTTGTAGATAAGGTGACTTCGTGCTGCCCATATGGTCCCACACTCACCGGAAAATACCACCCCTGCAGGGGTAAAAGGTATGGATGGAAATCCGTCAGTGGTCCCTCTGCCAGCAATGGATCGATATCCCACTCCTACGTATCCACATGAATAGTCACAGGGTCTAGGTACTGTTATCCAGCGTCACCACTCCATTATCCAGGAAATTCAGAAAAAATGTCCCTCCATGGCAAAAGGTAAAAAGAAAGATAGGGGACTCATAGCGCAAAATGTAAAAGCAATTACACTTTATTAAAATAAAGCCAAAAAATATAAAAGCAAAAATTAGGGTTAAAAAGTATATAACAGAGTCCCGGCGGGCTTGCGTAGGGCTTTAAAGCCTAATTGCCCTCTATTACAAATAGTGCACAGTGGCCGCTCCGCAGCTTGCGTCCCAGCAGCGTTCCAAGCCTCCTGCGCTAACCGTAAGTGAGGCAAGTACGCCTTACGCACGTTTCGTCATGTGACTTTGTCAAAAGCGATACCATCTCACTCCACTTCCTGCTATTTGAAACAAACGGAGATACTTGGCACGCCCCATATTCAAAATACTTGGGCTAAGCGCCCTATCAGGACCCTCCGGCATAGTGGACATCCCTCCCCAAATAAACTCCTAGGGGAGTGATCTGCAAGTGACGGTGAAGTGCGCAGCTAAATTAGGTTAGCTAATAAAGCCCCAATCAGTAAAGTTAGGCTATAGCCTCATATCTCCGCAGGTTTTACACAAACACTGGAAATCCCAACTTGGCACAAAATGTTACACAGAAGATTTTTTACATAGCATACCAGGCAACCAGCTGCCTGATCTAAACGACAGCACTCCATTGCTATATAAATAAAATATAATATTACACAGTGGGAAAAACTACACCACTCTGTTGCGCTCCCTCATTGAGGCAAACCCAGCTACTATCTAGTAAAACTAGTTGCGGTGGCCTCCACTTACACCAAAGTGGACGGGGGCCCTTGGGGCAGCCCGTAAGTTAACAGTCCCACTATGCATAATAGAGAGAACTCTTTAAGGAGGACGGGAAGTATTAGATATAATTATAAGGGTAAGGGAAAAAAAAACTGTATAAGATGGGATTAATTATATATAAAAAAAGGGGATGGTTATCTCATGTCAGGGAAGTTAATTTTAACTACACAATGGATCCATAATATCCTAGCTAATAAGTCTGATCCACCAAAAAGATGGAATATATATTGTTAGTGTACCGATAACATGTCAGGCTTTGGTAGGAAGTCAAAAGTGTATATGTATAATGTATATGAGCATATATACCATCAATACGGTTTATACAGAGCAATGTCCTTACAAGGTACTGTGGTGGGTTAGGCAGCTGGCTAGCGGGTTTACATGTTACAAGTAGCCCTAAACATAGGTCAAACCCAGCTATTACCCTGTAACCTTAAGGACCTTTATTCAAGCAATAGAACGATAAACCAGAAAATCTGAGGATCTGTGAGTGATGGCATATATCCCCCCATACTTTAGATAAAAAATGGAGGGAGGTGAGTGAAAGAAGGGGGAAAGAAATTTTTTCAAATGTTGAGAATATACCACAGGTACATGTGGAAACTAATTGTTAATGAAACGGACACCTACATTAAATGATAAACTAGGTAAGTATATCTACCGGTAATATCTCCAATGGGGATAACGGAGCCTAAGTTGAAATACCATACCCTGTAACATCTAGACCCCAGAAGTGTAGGAATGGGACAAGGGACCCTTTGGTACCTACACAGGTAGCCCCATAGGTAAAAGGGAGGTAAATATATATCATGAGGGTACATATCCTCAAGAGAAGTGGGCAGAGTTCCACTGAGCTAGGCTCCCCACAATAGAGTTGAAAATAAAAAATGAAATAAGAAATAAGATATCAAAAGGGGGGCCTGAGAGAAACATCAGGGGTTAGCTATAAAGCAGTTAAGGTCGATATCTAGGTTGGTCCTCCCTATATACTGCAAGTGACAAGGGCACTCTATGACATATGTCACATGCGTGCTATGACAGGTTATCAACTGCTTAATTGGATACTCTTTGTGATTTACTGTGGACTTGAATGCCTCTCGTTTCCTTGGCTGTCTTCTGGTGACTCTACATGGTAGGCATCGTTGGCATCTGTAGAATCCCTTCATTTGTTCAAATATTTTTGTTCGTTTTGGAGGGTCGATGACATTATGTACAATATGCGTTCGGAGGTTAGGTGCTCTCCTGTAGATGAATCGCGGTTTGTTCGGGAGAATTTTGGATAGGGTACGGTCCTCTTTGAGGATAGGCCAATACTTGGTGATGATCTTTGTAAGGTACACGTCTTTCTCCTTGTATTCTAAATGCCTAGGCCAGGGATGGTAAAAGCGGAGGTCCCAAATCACCGGTGGATAATCAACACACACATACACTGGTTGTAAGTGAAGAATGATTACAGAGTTTAATAGGCACTACGTTCCTCTTTTATGGGAAATGCAGACGGGGGGGAGGACCAGTCATATTCTTACACATATGCATACATTAACAACTTCTTGTCATGTGATGGTCTTCAGTTTGCAATATGAAATATAGGGCAAAGGTTAGTCATGTGATGGTTGTTAGTTTGCAATATGAAATATAAGGCAAAGGTTAGTGTATGACAGTTAGTTCTCGTTATCTGTACACATCTGCTAACTTGACCACAAAACTCCTGAGTCACTGCTAGCTAGTTTCATATCCTCTGGTGAAGTACAGAGTTAGAAACCACAATACAGATGCGTCCTGATATGTCAACACTGGTCAAAACAGTTTTTATGCAGAATATGCAGAATATACTTACAACAGCTTTGTTCAAAAGCTGTTACTCTGAAAGTTTAAGCATATTAATTTCAATCCCCATTAAAATGGTATATCATTATAAGTAGCCCCCTTATAATCCTCCCTTTGATCATTCTGATTTAACATAATGATCATCCCTTTCCTTATTTTATAGCACAAGTCTGGTACTCTGTGGTTTCGTGTTCTTGACTCTCATACCACACAGTATGTTCCTTGGTGATAAAGGTCAGTTTAAAACTCTCTGAACTTGTTTTTACACCCTTCTTACAGATACATCCAACTATTTTATTTTTTAACCAGGAGGTTAGTCCCCCTAGGCCAAAACCTGTGGAGAAAGGATCCCACGTTTTTCCAATATTCCTTGCCTCATCCTGGAGTTTATTTACCTCCTTGCGATGTTGGGCAACTATGTCATAATAATCTGGTACTTCAATACTGGTATTATGAATCCAAGTGCAGCATTCATAATCTTCAGTAATTTCACAAAGACCGGTAAGAGCTGCGCTCATGCTTTCTATAGCTAAATCATGTAGTTCTAATTGTTTTCTTATCGCCCTGGTTTCTATGTTTAATTTTGTGATGTCATCGGAATTCTTTTCCAAGATTTCATCAATGATTCCAGTGTAATTGTTTAGTCTCTTCATTAAATCTATTCCCCATCCTGTCCAGGAGGGGAACCATGCCCATGCCATATCTTTTTCCAGGAATATCTCTCTCTTATTGCGATGTTTAAGGGGGTACCTGGGGTGGATGCTGGCCTCAAGGAGGTGAGTACCTTCATTGTTTCCCAATACACCCATGAGTGGGGCCAGGGCTGCTAGATAACACCATCCTATTACGAGGAAACCTCAAAAAGGTGGGATTATACCGGCAACAAGATAAACCATATAGGCTACATAGGATAATTTTATAGATTTATTATCAAAATACAAAGACATAAAAAATGAGATAGTTCTTTAAAAACAGTAGGACAAATGATACAAAATGATATGCATATCTGCGATTGGTGAGGGTGTAGAATTCCGACGCGTTTCCAAGAGGCTAAATTGTGCCTGTCTTCCTCAGGGAATTGTAGTCACCATCTACAGAATATCAAAACGTGTCACTTATATAAAAGAACAAAGCAAAAATGTTCCCCCACCCCAGTGTAACGTGGGGTGGAGAGTTGTACATTGCATGTAAATATGAACAAATATTCAATATATATCCATAATATATTTTGAAACATGCACTTACATAGTCAAATATTGCATATATAGCATTGCATCCCATTCACTTTCCGAGAAGAAAAGGCGTCCAAAGGTTGGCAAGAAGTAATGGCCGCATTCCCACACTCTCTACAAGACGGTAAAAGTAAAAAGATTCCATGTATCTAATGGCGCAAAAACCTAGAAAACCACCCATGGAGAGAGAGAGGAATAATATCTTAGAGCCTGGATATGAAGAAAAAGAAGAAAGAAAGAGTGTGGTAATCTGGGGAGAATCTCCCCAAGATACCAAATTATCTCTCTCATATAAGAATTGCTTACCCAGGAGTCCATGGTCCAAGGGTTCAACCAGCAAAAAACGTTCCAGGAAAAGGGTCCTCAAGGAGTCCTAGGTGGAGTGTGATGCACACAGCTCAATGCTGTGAGATGGAATGACGCCATATACCGTCTCTGGCGTCCTTAAATAGGTGGAATAGAACTCTGTCCCGCCCCAGTGGGTGTGTTGGGATGACGTCAGACGCAAGAGCGTCCCGCGTCATCGCCTCAAATCCCGCCCATTGAGCTGGATCCTCTTCCTGATGGAAGGTAGGGGAAGGGGAAATCAGCTGACATGGGCGGTTTACCAATGTGTGTGCCGCCTACTGCATCTCATTAGGCGTCAGCCACAAGGCGTCATTGGACGCCTCTGCCCATACAGCACAGTCGCATGGTGCGATGTGCGCATGCGCGAAGTGGGAAGCTCAGCCAAAGACAAACTGTCTATGGCGCCGGCGCCCAGCATGGAACTGCGCATGCGCAAAGTGATCTGCATGGACAGAGTTGTGGATAGCGCCAAGAGCGCAAGTGGCCACACATGGAAACGCCATCCCCCATGCCCTAAACTGGACATAGAGAATGGCGCCTCGGGAGAATCAGCCACTGGGAAGAGGTGTCCCCCAAAATACGGAAAGAATCCCGTGCAAAAATGGGGGATATATACTGGGAGGTAGTTGATTGTTGTATAGAAGGGGAAGAAAGCCTCCCTACAATTCCATTGCACCAGAGCCCAGTCAGGGCCCAGGTATGTGGATGGGAGGAGATACCCCATCCCCCACTACAAGGCAACAATAGGGACTAAAACCACTGGCAAGAAATGTATCTGGGAATCAGAGAATAAATTTCCTAATTACCCAAATAAATATTACCCCAAAGGATCCAAGATGACCTCCAAACCATCATAGATGGAATATGAAGGGACTACCCCCCTAAAAAGAAATCCCGCGATGCCCCTCATCACGGTGTAGAGGGATCATGGGTCAATTGGGGTTAGGCTGCCAGGTAGAGAGTGGTGGGAGGGCCCTAAAAATCTGCCAAGTATGGAACATCCGTAAAGGATATTCTCGGTGAGTAAAACCCCCTGGATGCAAGGCTATTTACAATTGAAAGTCAAACAAACATATTTGTACAAATGTTGTCCATTTATGGACCAATAAACAAAACCAAAAAACTGAACTATTCACTTAACCTAGTAACCCACTTCAAGAAAGAGCAAAGAGAGTGGAGGGAGAACACCCCAATAGATGGGAGACCTACAAATGAAGAAAACGAGACAAGATAGGTGGTCATATAAATATAAGATTATTATTATAATATGAAGACCAAGTAAAGGAGGGCTGACAATTTAGTCAGTCTTCCCTGAACTATAGCCATCCAAGAATGGTCTAAAACTTTCCACCTCGTTTAAGCCTGGTGGAGTAGTTGCCTTCAAAGTTCTAATCCAACGCATTTCTCGTTGGAGAAGAACTTTGTTCCAATCTCCTCCTCTGATTGGAATGTGTAATCTGTCAAGAACTGTAAAGTTGACTTTCGGCAATCTATAATTGTGTTTCTTGGCTATATGACGCCCCAAAGGCAAATATAGATTGCAGATCTTCATATCATGCATGTGTTTTTCAACTCTCTTACAGAATTTCTGTCTAGTTTTGCCTACATAAAAGGATCTGCAAGGGAGGGAATGGGATAATCTTATGGCAAATATTCATTGTAACTATCAAGGAAAGGAACAGACCTCTTCCAATCTGACTGCTTTATTTTCAAACCTTACTAAAGTGTTGGAAAGAAAATCAGCATTACATTGGCATATCCACTCTTTAGAACGATATATTCGTGAAAATATCAATCCCATTGGCCTACGCATACAGATTTTTCCAATTTTGGAAAATATTTCCAAAGAACTTAAGATGAACTGGGAAAGTAAATTAAATGACTGTTCCAGGAATCTTATGTTATTATTACAAAATGAATACAAGTCACAATTGGTAACAATGAACGATGAGATTGGATCTCTTTATACACGGCTTACCCCCCTTAAAAATCATGAAGAATATAATAGATCTGAAATAAAACTGAGGGAACATTTGGAAACCTTTGGCAAACAAATTTTGATTAAAAAAGAGAAAAAATACTGGAGGGATAAAAATGCTTTTGGAGAGAATCGTGCGTATAAATGGAATATTGACAAAAAATTTAAAAATATCAAAGGGACCAGAAAAACCAAAAAGGGTCAAGTTGATAATCTATTCAAATCCAATGATGATTTGTCAGATACACCCTCTAACTCCTCCTCCTCAGTCTCCTCCCATACAGGCCGGCAATCTGGGAAAAGGAAAAGTCTGTTCCCTAGACAACAAGATTTGGAAGGTGAGGTTCACCAATTACCCAAAAAATCGGCTACTGACCTCCATATGGATCGGGACGGTAAGACAGGCATTACTGCAAAAAATTTAACAGGTGGAATTCTCAAAAACAACCCCTCTAATCGCAACACCAAAAATAATAAAAAGGATCAAGGAGCTATCCCTAAAACTCAACGTACACAACTAGATGATTTTTTAGACCGGAACCGGATCCCGCAGATCCCTCCGTTATCAACTCCATCAACACAGACAGGAACTTTCCAGTCAGTGGTAACTCAGATAGAGACGGAACCAACTATGGTCAAGGGTCCAACGAAGGAGGTTTAAACATTATTAATTTGTCTTCCCATACACTTTCGAAATATGAGCAGGAAGTACTATCTTTGGGGTTATCCTTTTGTCCCAATAAAAATTCAGATGTCTTTGAGGTGATTAAAGATATTCACCTCTTTGCTCGAAATCTGTTCTATAAAAGTTTGTATAATAAAAAACAAACTAAAAAAGAGGATGAGATACCACCCAATTTAAGAGCAGCAGATTTCAAAGCCTTGAGGGACCTTAATCTCCTTCTACTGGAAAGTGGGGCCTGGGATGAGCAAGAGGAGGATCCTCTTGATAGTGAGGGGAGTGAGGAGGAGGAAGAGGAGGGTGTTAAATATGTACCTAAAAAGTTTAAACGAAGATCACATGTTTTTCCACAACTTAACCAGAATCCAGCTTTGGCGTTATTTGTTAAACAAACTGCCAAAGACTTGGAAAAACTAAAAGAAGATTCAGGACAGCAAAACCTAAATGTGGGTCAGAAAAAAGCGCTTCAATCTCTCAAAAATAACTTTGATATTACAATCAAAAGTTCAGACAAAGGGGGAAATATCGTTATCATGAATAATGTCGATTATGAAAATATGGTCCTTAAAATACTCAACGACCTTAATTGTTACAAATCAATTTCCCCTTCTTTGGTGGACAAATACAATCAAGATTTTTATGCATTGGTTGATGAGTCCTTTAGTGTGGGGACAATTACTCGAGAAATCTGGGAATTCATTAGAACTAGATATCCCAGATTACCCACTCTATATGCCCTCCCCAAAGTGCATAAAAATCTTCAAAATCCACCGGGAAGGCCCATAGTGTCGGGCAATGGATCCATCACGGAAGGAATCAGTCAGGTCATTGATGACCACCTGAGACCCCACGTCATGGATCTACCGTCCTACACTAAGGATACCATTCATCTTCTGCAGATCATCGAAGAGTTAACTATTCCCGAAACAGCGATCCTAGTGACCATTGATGTGGAATCGCTTTATAATAGCATTCCACACGATTTAGGTATTAAGGCAGTGGATAAGGTTCTAAAACAGAGAGCCACTACAGATTGGAAATTCAATTCCTTTATTGTTCAAATGTTGGATTTCATTCTCCGACACAACGTTTTTGTCTTTAAAAATTCCCACTACCTCCAGGTACAGGGAGTAGCTATGGGGACGTGCTGCGCGCCCTCATATGCGAATCTGTACCTGGGGGAGTGGGAAAAAGACTTTTTGACTAGTGAACATGCGTCGATGTACACCTGCCACATTTTGATGTGGCAGAGGTACATCGACGATGTTTTTATCATTTGGGACGGATCAGAGAGACAGCTAACAGAATGTTTGGAACTCATGAATAACAATGCCTACAACTTGTTCTTCACTATGAGCTTTAATCATAATGAGACCCACTTTTTAGATATTTGTATCAAAAAAGCACCCAATGGAAATTTAACCAGTAGGTTGTTTCGGAAGGAAACTGCTGGTAACACCCTGCTTCACGCGGACAGTTTCCATCCATTGCCACTAAAACGATCCATTCCCTTCAGTCAATTCCTCCGAATTAAGAGGAATTGTACGAAGGAAGAGGACTTCCAAAGAGAAAGTGATGGACTCACCCTAAGATTACTAGATAGAGGCTATACTAAAACATGCCTCAAAAAGGCTTTCAATAGGGTCAAGGCTCTTACTAGGAGAGATCTTCTTTTTAAAAAGAAGAAAAAGAATGTTGATGAAAATACTCGTATTATATTGCGATTCTCAAATGAACATGAGAGGATTCGCAAAATTATTAACAAGAATTGGTCAATCCTCACAGATGATCCAGTTGTGGGTACTTTGGTCTCACCCCGCCCTTTGATTTCCTATAGGAAAACTGTTTCAATTGGCAATTTAGTCACACAAAGTGAATACAAGGGAATCTCTAGGAAGGATCCCTGTAAGAACTTTGGAACTTTTCCATGTGGAAACTGTGCTCAATGTTCAGTCATTGGCCAGAGAACCACACTGACGCTGCCAAATGGGGTAGACTTCTCCCTGAGACATTATGCCTCCTGCCAGACTCAGGGGGTGGTGTACCTCATGCAGTGTCAGTGTGGTTCCTTTTATGTAGGCAAAACTAGACAGAAATTCTGTAAGAGAGTTGAAAAACACATGCATGATATGAAGATCTGCAATCTATATTTGCCTTTGGGGCGTCATATAGCCAAGAAACACAATTATAGATTGCCGAAAGTCAACTTTACAGTTCTTGACAGATTACACATTCCAATCAGAGGAGGAGATTGGAACAAAGTTCTTCTCCAACGAGAAATGCGTTGGATTAGAACTTTGAAGGCAACTACTCCACCAGGCTTAAACGAGGTGGAAAGTTTTAGACCATTCTTGGATGGCTATAGTTCAGGGAAGACTGACTAAATTGTCAGCCCTCCTTTACTTGGTCTTCATATTATAATAATAATCTTATATTTATATGACCACCTATCTTGTCTCGTTTTCTTCATTTGTAGGTCTCCCATCTATTGGGGTGTTCTCCCTCCACTCTCTTTGCTCTTTCTTGAAGTGGGTTACTAGGTTAAGTGAATAGTTCAGTTTTTTGGTTTTGTTTATTGGTCCATAAATGGACAACATTTGTACAAATATGTTTGTTTGACTTTCAATTGTAAATAGCCTTGCATCCAGGGGGTTTTACTCACCGAGAATATCCTTTACGGATGTTCCATACTTGGCAGATTTTTAGGGCCCTCCCACCACTCTCTACCTGGCAGCCTAACCCCAATTGACCCATGATCCCTCTACACCGTGATGAGGGGCATCGCGGGATTTCTTTTTAGGGGGGTAGTCCCTTCATATTCCATCTATGATGGTTTGGAGGTCATCTTGGATCCTTTGGGGTAATATTTATTTGGGTAATTAGGAAATTTATTCTCTGATTCCCAGATACATTTCTTGCCAGTGGTTTTAGTCCCTATTGTTGCCTTGTAGTGGGGGATGGGGTATCTCCTCCCATCCACATACCTGGGCCCTGACTGGGCTCTGGTGCAATGGAATTGTAGGGAGGCTTTCTTCCCCTTCTATACAACAATCAACTCCCTCCCAGTATATATCCCCCATTTTTGCACGGGATTCTTTCCGTATTTTGGGGGACACCTCTTCCCAGTGGCTGATTCTCCCGAGGCGCCATTCTCTATGTCCAGTTTAGGGCATGGGGGATGGCGTTTCCATGTGTGGCCACTTGCGCTCTTGGCGCTATCCACAACTCTGTCCATGCAGATCACTTTGCGCATGCGCAGTTCCATGCTGGGCGCCGGCGCCATAGACAGTTTGTCTTTGGCTGAGCTTCCCACTTCGCGCATGCGCACATCGCACCATGCGACTGTGCTGTATGGGCAGAGGCGTCCAATGACGCCTTGTGGCTGACGCCTAATGAGATGCAGTAGGCGGCACACACATTGGTAAACCGCCCATGTCAGCTGATTTCCCCTTCCCCTACCTTCCATCAGGAAGAGGATCCAGCCCAATGGGCGGGATTTGAGGCGATGACGCGGGACGCTCTTGCGTCTGACGTCATCCCAACACACCCACTGGGGCGGGACAGAGTTCTATTCCACCTATTTAAGGACGCCAGAGACGGTATATGGCGTCATTCCATCTCACAGCATTGAGCTGTGTGCATCACACTCCACCTAGGACTCCTTGAGGACCCTTTTCCTGGAACGTTTTTTTGCTGGTTGAACCCTTGGACCATGGACTCCTGGGTAAGCAATTCTTATATGAGAGAGATAATTTGGTATCTTGGGGAGATTCTCCCCAGATTACCACACTCTTTCTTTCTTCTTTTTCTTCATATCCAGGCTCTAAGATATTATTCCTCTCTCTCTCCATGGGTGGTTTTCTAGGTTTTTGCGCCATTAGATACATGGAATCTTTTTACTTTTACCGTCTTGTAGAGAGTGTGGGAATGCGGCCATTACTTCTTGCCAACCTTTGGACGCCTTTTCTTCTCGGAAAGTGAATGGGATGCAATGCTATATATGCAATATTTGACTATGTAAGTGCATGTTTCAAAATATATTATGGATATATATTGAATATTTGTTCATATTTACATGCAATGTACAACTCTCCACCCCACGTTACACTGGGGTGGGGGAACATTTTTGCTTTGTTCTTTTATATAAGTGACACGTTTTGATATTCTGTAGATGGTGACTACAATTCCCTGAGGAAGACAGGCACAATTTAGCCTCTTGGAAACGCGTCGGAATTCTACACCCTCACCAATCGCAGATATGCATATCATTTTGTATCATTTGTCCTACTGTTTTTAAAGAACTATCTCATTTTTTATGTCTTTGTATTTTGATAATAAATCTATAAAATTATCCTATGTAGCCTATATGGTTTATCTTGTTGCCGGTATAATCCCACCTTTTTGAGGTTTCCTCGTAATACTTATTTGGGGATGATGGCAACCAATATGTGTCTCGAGATCTGAGTTCAATCTATTTTCAAGATAACACCATCCTTGGGGCTGGATAGGAATCCAGGGATGACAGAGCTTTCCACAACAAATGTAAATATTGTTCCCTAGTGCTAAAGGGCGTGCACGCAGTACCTTATACATTTGGTCTGACAAACCAGATAGTGTAAGAGTAGCCAGAAGCTGAGCCATGGGAGAAGTGGCATTAACACTCAGAAATTGATACAGGGTGGTATTAAGAGTAAGGTCTTGGGTTACATAGAATGTATCATTTAATGTTGTCATTGAGATATTAAGCTTCGATTGTTTACAAACTTCGGCTCCTTTGGTGGTATTCCCTAACCTGAAACACCAATCTGGATAATGGCTTCTGCCTATGATTTGAAAAGTGAGGGTTTTGTTAGGACTCTTCCTGGTAACGTCGGTAAGAACTATAGGGGTGTGCCGTTTAGGAGTGAGGTAAAATTTAAAGGTATGGCCATTAAAGGAACTCTGGCAGTACTGGGATGTAGTTTACTGCATATCCAGCACTTTTCAAAACCTGATTTTTGGGCATAGCTATATTTAAATTTCAACAACAACATTTTATCAGAAAACTCTTGGGGGGGTTCACTTCTTCTGTGTCTTACTATAGGAGTGTTATTTGACTTGGGAATCCCACATATCCCTTTTAGTGGTCCCAAATCCTCTGGGTGGTATATACAGTTAGCTATCAGCCAAGTGGGTAAGAACACTACCAGAATTAGACAGCACCAGAGGCACAAGGCCTTCCTTGATACTGATGTTGAAAGCATTATATAGATATATTTTTAATGTCCTCAAAATTCACTATTCTTCTTCACTTGTCCTGATGATAGAAAGATCTGTTTTGTTTCCAGGTAAAGTCATCGTATCCTTCAGGGAGATTTGTCCTATGCCTTCCTGAATATCTTGTAGATTTTGTCGTTGTCTTGAAGGGAGTGTATCCTCAGTTACTGTTAGGGGCTCTGGAGTTGAGGGGAGCTGGGGACACTTCTTCAGTCGGCTGGCGTGGATCCAGGTGTTGCCTAGGTCCGTTAGTACCGCGGTCCTGGATACCTTTTCCACCTTCCACGGTCCGGAGTAGATTGGTCCAATTCTTTTCCTGTGAGCCAGCTGCTTAATCAGTACTTTGTCCCCTGGGATGAAGGGGTGGGTTGGTTCTGTTGAAAGAGGAAAGAAGGTGACAGAAACTTGTTCATTTATTTCATGAAGCATACTTACCAGACTTTTCACGTACACTTCCTGTTGGGAATAAACGTTAATGTCAGAATTTGGGTCTAATGGGGGTAATTCTATATTTGCAGGGATTCCCATTAGAATTTCAAAAGGGGACAATCCTGTCCTAGAATGGGGGGTGGTTCTTATCTGAAAAAGGACAGAAGGTAAGTGTTCCAACCAACCTTTTAGAGTACCTCCTGTAGCCTTTTTTAATTTGTCTTTGATGTTCCTGTTCATTCTCTCTACTACTCCTGCACTCTGGGGATGATAGGGAATATGTAGTTTCCATTGCATCCCCAGAGATTTGGCTACAACTTGGGTCACTGAGGAACTAAATGCGGGTCCTCTGTCGGACCATATGGTCGTGGGTATCCCGAACCTACAGATCCAATAACTTAACAAGCATCTCGCTGCTATATTTGCGGTTTCTCCGGTACAGGGAATTGCCTCAACCCAAGCTGACCATTTGTCAACGATTACGCAGAGGCACCTCAAGTTTCCCTTTTGCTTTGGTAGGTGTGTGAAGTCTATTTGTAAATCTGTTAATGGTCCCAAGGGTGGAGGTAGATGGCCATGTAGGCCATGTCTTTTTCCTTGAACATTGTTCTGGGCACAAGTTAAGCAGCTTCTAGTTAGAAGCTTAGTTTGTTTTTGTAAATTATTTGTGCAAAAAGATTTTGAATATATATTTACAAGAGGGGCGGGTCCTATGTGTCCTGGGCCATGGAGGTAGGATAAAATTAGGATACAATTAGCTTCAGGTATACCCAGGATCTTCCCCTCTTTTGTCCAAAGACCTTCAGAGTCTTTGGTCAAACCTTCATTTGCCCAGAAATGGACATCTGTATCTGTGGCCATTGACTGCATTTGGGCCACAACAGTTTTGAAATCAGGGGATGAGAAGTGCTCTTTAAAGAAGATTGTGGTAGGGGCTGGTGAATTGGGTGAACTGGCAGCAGCCTTTTTTGCTTCTCTGTCTGCGAAAGCATTTCCTTTTGATACTATACTATTGTCTGATGAGTGGGCTTTTACTTTTATAACAGCAACCTTTTTAGGGAGCAGAATTGCTTGCAGTAGATTAAGGATCTGCTCTGAATTAGCTATCTGTTTGTTGTCTGCTGTTTTAAATCCTCTATTGGCCCATATCACACCAAAATCATGTACCACTCCAAATGCATATCTGCTGTCTGTATAAATGTTGACTTCCTTGTTTGTGAACAGAATACAGGCTCTGGTCAGAGCTTCTAGTTCTGCTACTTGGGCAGAAACAGGGGGCAATGGTTTTGCTTCTAACACTGTATGTGGCAACTGAACTACAGCATAGCCAGTTAAAAATGTAGAGTCAGAGGGACGGGAACAACTACCATCTACAAAAACATTTTCGGCATTTATAATTGGAATGTCAGAAAGATCAGGTCTTGGTGAAGTGACTTGTTCCACTTTTTCTACAAAATTATGTGTGTGATCAGGTTCGTGTGGTAAACGTAACATGGAATGTAGTAAACGTACAACTGGATTGCTATTCGGAACATATTTAAGTACCAAGTTATCAGTATTTAACAAAGTGATCTCGTATCCACTGAGTCTTTGGGAAGTCATGTGTTGTGTGTTCATATTCTGTATGAGGTGGGTAACTGAATGAGTGGTGTACAGTGTCATTTTGTGTCCCAATACTATTTTGTTGGCATCCTGTGCAGACATGGCACAGGCAGCGACATTCTGAAGACAGGACGGCATGCCCTGGACTTGGATAGGGAGTTTTCTAGATAAATATGACACTGGACGATACCCTGAACCATGAGATTGTGCAAGTACTGCAGCAAAAGATTTTCCTGAAACTACACAGTACAACTGGAAGGCTTTACCATAATCTACCAATCCCAGGGCGGGGGCGGTGGACAAACTCTTAATAAGAGCATCAAAAGCATTTTTTCTGTCTTCTGTCCAGTCTATCAATTTAGGGGCGTTTGACCCGGCAGCCTCTCGTAGGATACTATCATAATGAGAACAGTCAGGAATCCACTGGCGGCAATATACAATTGCGCCCAGAAATGACAACAAAGCTGCTTTGTCTTTTGGAGGACTGAGAGCTTGTAAGGCTGCGGCACGTTTGGGGGACACTAGCCTGGTTCCCTTGTCCAGAATACATCCTAGGTATTCTACTTGTGGTAGACACCACTGTATTTTCTTCCTTGAGGCTAGGTGGCCGGCTTCGGCCAGATGTTCTAACAGTAATGTTGAATCGACCGCACAATCTTCAGCAGAACGACTGCACAAGAGCAAGTCGTCCACATACTGTATTAGTACCGACCCATGCTCGGAAGTCCAAGACTTGACGGTCTCGTTGAGTACCATGGAGAAGGCGGCGGGGCTGTCTACATACCCTTGCGATAAACGCGACCAAGTTAACTGACCCCCGGCCCATGAGAGGGCAAATATAGGTTGAGCCTCTTTGGCAATAGGAATGCTAAAAAATGCGTTTGCCAAGTCAATCACTGTGTAGCATTGGGAATCTGCAGGTATGCATGAAAAAATGAATCTGGTAAATGGGTGTGTTCCAGGGGCTGATAACTGGTTTCAAAATGCCTAAGCGTATGTATTCTTCAATCTGTGGTGCAATTCCATTGGTTTTCTCTGGGGGCAAGGGATACTGTTTGTGGTATTGAGCTTGTGCGTCTGGACGTAATTGGGGAGTGTAGGGTGTGCAGTTGATAAATCCTACGCTACCTTTGTTTTCTGCCCAGATTTTGTGAGTCTCTAAAGTAGCGGGCAGTAACATAAAGAATCCTTTATGTGTGTGTCGTTTAGGACCAGTCAGGTCACAGAAAGGGGAACTTGCAGTTAGTGACCCTTCTTTGTCAAATTTAATAGTGATACTTAGACTGGATAACAGGTCCCTTCCCATAAGGGATACAGGACAAGAGGTCAACACAGCAAAAGACTGATCGCACAAATGTTGCCCCTCGGGAGTGGTTACAGGTAATGGTGGAGTGATGGGATGGGTAACAGGGGTCCCATTTATACCAATAGAGTTTCCCTCAGTACATCGTGGTGTGTCAAAAATTACATTATTCACTGAACTTGATGTGGCGCCATTGTCTATTAAGAAACAGACACGTTGCCCATCAACATTTAATACAACTTGGGGAAGACTCTTCCATGAGAGGTTGTAACACACTAAACTGAGGGAAGGGACATACTCTAGGCATCCGTATAGGGGGTTTGGCTGCTGGCGGTTTGATGGCCACTGCATAATCTTTTAAACATTTGCTCCATGAGTGATAACAATCTTTCATGTATTGAGGGTCATTAGATTTACACGGGGGGTAGGAATGCTTATGCGTCTGACAAATTTTGCTAACTTTCTTCCAATCTTCCTCTGAACAAGGACCTTGTGGTCCCGGATCATGAATACCTAACTGGTGGCATCTTTCCTGGACTTGAGCCCAGAAAGGTTCCACCTGTGGTCCAGGTAGATTGTTTTTAATATATTCATACGGGCACGGGATCCCTATGTCTGATCCTGGGGTGGCCACAGAATTCCCCATCTAACAAAGTGGGCAGAGTATGACTAGTATGTGGGCACAAGTGATAACAACCCGTTTGGGTAATCACTTGTTGTCGAACAATTGGGTAGTCTGCTTGGTCCGTCAAATCAGATGGACTAATGGGACTGTGAAGGTTTACCCTTAGTACTCGATTTATGGTTCCTTTCTTTGTGGCGGGATATATTCCTCTTACCCCTAATCTACAGGAATAGCCCCCTGGTCTATTGGTTAATAGAACCCACCTATTTTCTATTTTAAAAAACAGTAATCCTATAGTACAATGTGGACAAGGTGGAGCTATGTCGCTACAATCAGGTTCTTCGTATTCCGAAGTCATTAAACTCTTATACTTTATACAACATACAATTCTTTAAAATTTTTAGGTACTTACGCTGTTCTGTGGAAAAAGAAGTCTCACATATACATATATATATATATATCTTAAACAAAACTTTATACTTATTTCTATAGGTCTTATACTGTAAATCTTATGAACAGAATTATTTTAAATGATCATTATAAAACCATACATTTGTTCAATTTTATAGTGCACTTTTTGTTTCTCAAAAAACTTAATGGGCGTCCGCTCAACCAAACCTTTTATCACGGGCGTAATCTGCTACTTCCCGGTGATTAAAATAATAATAATAATAATCTCTTTTACAATAGTTTTTTTATAGTCAGACCAACCTAGTCGGACTCTCTTTAAATACCCAAATAACCTACGTAACTACCTGCGTGTCCTTTTAACCTCCCGGGGGACCGACCTAGTCCGCCGCGAAGGCACAACAACCTAACCTCCCGGGGGACCAGCCTAGTCCGCCGCGAAGGCACAACAACCTCTTTAAACTAAATTCGTGGCGATGATCTGGACAGCGTAAGCATTTACACCTATTCACCTTAAAAGGTAAAAAGGGCAAAATCACTTACCTGTCACAAGATATCCCACTTCTGAACACCAGTTGTAAGGTACACGTCTTTCTCCTTGTATTCTAAATGCCTAGGCCAGGGATGGTAAAAGCGGAGGTCCCAAATCACCGGTGGATAATCAACACACACATACACTGGTTGTAAGTGAAGAATGATTACAGAGTTTAATAGGCACTACGTTCCTCTTTTATGGGAAATGCAGACGGGGGGGAGGACCAGTCATATTCTTACACATATGCATACATTAACAACTTCTTGTCATGTGATGGTCTTCAGTTTGCAATATGAAATATAGGGCAAAGGTTAGTCATGTGATGGTTGTTAGTTTGCAATATGAAATATAAGGCAAAGGTTAGTGTATGACAGTTAGTTCTCGTTATCTGTACACATCTGCTAACTTGACCACAAAACTCCTGAGTCACTGCTAGCTAGTTTCATATCCTCTGGTGAAGTACAGAGTTAGAAACCACAATACAGATGCGTCCTGATATGTCAACACTGGTCAAAACAGTTTTTATGCAGAATATACTTACAACAGCTTTGTTCAAAAGCTGTTACTCTGAAAGTTTAAGCATATTAATTTCAATCCCCATTAAAATGGTATATCATTATAAGTAGCCCCCTTATAATCTTTTTCTTTCCCCCTTCTTTCACTCACCTCCCTCCATTTTTTATCTAAAGTATGGGGGGATATATGCCATCACTCACAGATCCTCAGATTTTCTGGTTTATCGTTCTATTGCTTGAATAAAGGTCCTTAAGGTTACAGGGTAATAGCTGGGTTTGACCTATGTTTAGGGCTACTTGTAACATGTAAACCCGCTAGCCAGCTGCCTAACCCACCACAGTACCTTGTAAGGACATTGCTCTGTATAAACCGTATTGATGGTATATATGCTCATATACATTATACATATACACTTTTGACTTCCTACCAAAGCCTGACATGTTATCGGTACACTAACAATATATATTCCATCTTTTTGGTGGATCATACTTATTAGCTAGGATATTATGGATCCATTGTGCAGTTAAAATTAACTTCCCGGACATGAGATAACCTTCCCCTTTTTTTATATATAATTAATCCCATCTTATACAGTTTTTTTTTCCCTTACCCTTATAATTATATCTAATACTTCCCGTCCTCCTTAAAGAGTTCTCTCTATTATGCATAGTGGGACTGTTAACTTACGGGCTGCCCCAAGGGCCCCCGTCCACTTTGGTGTAAGTGGAGGCCACCGCAACTAGTTTTACTAGATAGTAGCTGGGTTTGCCTCAATGAGGGAGCGCAACAGAGTGGTGTAGTTTTTCCCACTGTGTAATATTATATTTTATTTATATAGCAATGGAGTGCTGTCGTTTAGATCAGGCAGCTGGTTGCCTGGTATGCTATGTAAAAAATCTTCTGTGTAACATTTTGTGCCAAGTTGGGATTTCCAGTGTTTGTGTAAAACCTGCGGAGATATGAGGCTATAGCCTAACTTTACTGATTGGGGCTTTATTAGCTAACCTAATTTAGCTGCGCACTTCACCGTCACTTGCAGATCACTCCCCTAGGAGTTTATTTGGGGAGGGATGTCCACTATGCCGGAGGGTCCTGATAGGGCGCTTAGCCCAAGTATTTTGAATATGGGGCGTGCCAAGTATCTCCGTTTGTTTCAAATAGCAGGAAGTGGAGTGAGATGGTATCGCTTTTGACAAAGTCACATGACGAAACGTGCGTAAGGCGTACTTGCCTCACTTACGGTTAGCGCAGGAGGCTTGGAACGCTGCTGGGACGCCAGCTGCGGAGCGGCCACTGTGCACTATTTGTAATAGAGGGCAATTAGGCTTTAAAGCCCTACGCAAGCCCGCCGGGACTCTGTTATATACTTTTTAACCCTAATTTTTGCTTTTATATTTTTTGGCTTTATTTTAATAAAGTGTAATTGCTTTTACATTTTGCGCTATGAGTCCCCTATCTTTCTTTTTACCTTTTGCCATGGAGGGACATTTTTTCTGAATTTCCTGGATAATGGAGTGGTGACGCTGGATAACAGTACCTAGACCCTGTGACTATTCATGTGGATACGTAGGAGTGGGATATCGATCCATTGCTGGCAGAGGGACCACTGACGGATTTCCATCCATACCTTTTACCCCTGCAGGGGTGGTATTTTCCGGTGAGTGTGGGACCATATGGGCAGCACGAAGTCACCTTATCTACAACAGCGAAGTCACTACAGTCACTGATTATTGAACATTTGTATACCTTCTTCTTCTTCTTCTTCTTTTTTCTTTTTTTTTTTCTTCATTTTTGTATACCCTTTGGAGCACCCAACCCGGGGAGGACTTTCTACGTGTATATATATATACATATATATTTTTTCACGGGGTTCACACACTTTTTCTATGTGGCCCATGTTATGTACTTTTTCACTTAAAATATTATATTTTATGCTTATTGCCGGAATCACGTACAGTTAGATATATTTACCTTTCACTATATGTGTGACACATGTATTGATTTTATTTAGGGTGGTGTGAGATGGCAGTCGGTGGACACATCTTATTCCAATTTACCACATTATAGATTTGCCTCTGTTTTTTGCATCAATTTAAGTGATTAGCCCCACTAGCTTCTCCTCTGGTACCACACCTAATCTTGAGTGTCCCCAGGCTGGATGGCTATGTTTGGTATGGAGTGCTAATCTCTGAATCACTTTACTATTGGTTTCTATATTCACATTTCTTTCACATACTTATCTATTCCCATTATCATTTATAGCATATTAAGTGTGTTAGGTAGTGTGGTCACATACACATTTTTGCATTAGGGAGCGCCATTATCCCTTTACCACTTTTATTGAGTGACAATTATTGGTAGTTCTGATTTATACACATCATGTTTGTTTCAATGAATGTTTTATTATATATTCAAAATGGAAACCTTGGGGATGATAATATTGATGTTAAAGAAGAGTATAAATAGGAGGATGACGAGTATGGACTGATGGAGCCACCTAATACCAGGAACCCACCAGAGAGATGTCCCCATCCTCTGTATTCCCGGGATTCCACACAGGAAGATCACACCATCCCTCACTGTTACAAGGTTGGTGGGACGGAGGTTATAAAACACAGACTTATATAGACAATGTGTGTATTTTTTATGTGATGTCACAATAGTAAAGCTTATATCTTACAGATGATATTTTCTCTAATTTTCTTGATTTAGAGTGGAGATCCAATCGATATAGAATTTGAGGTTAAATCAGAAGAAGAAGAGAGGTGTGTGAGGGATGATCAGCAGTCTATGGAGGAGGATGGAATAACGGGGACATTTATAGAGGAGGACACTCCTACAGAGATCAGCACAGGTGGGTCATTAACACTAAATATATTCCTCCACCCATACTGCTCACTGATTGGTCCAGAGTAGGGCAGGGACTGGGTGATATCAGCCTGTAATCCCCTGGTCACTTTCCTGAGCTGTGTTCCCCATCCTGTATTCCTGTATTTCTCTCGGATTTTTTTCCTTCTCTGTGTTGCAGATATAATTTATGTATCTAGACTGGATTTATTGAGATTCTGGGGTTCAGCTGACAGCAAAATAAATGTTAACTTTCACCATAGGTGCTAATAGACCTGAGAACCTGGGGTATGTGCTCTAGGTCTTCTGCCCCCTACCGAGTATGGCAAGATCTCTAACAGAACAATTCTGTCAGGATTACTTGCTCTGTTGTCTGCTGGCTGTGCCGGGTGGAGGGATATGTCTGTATAGTCTCAGACCCAAGTCACTGAGTGCAGTCTCAGGAGATGGGAGGCAGCGGTGTGGGACCTCTGCAACTTGTCTCATGTAAGACATTAATATACCAATATTATGAGTCCTGACCCTTATAAATATTCTATCTGTTGTATCTCATACAATATGTTGTACATTACATAGTCCTGACTTCTGCTCTCTCCCCTCTACCCACTGCTATATATACACATACTATGTATTGTGTGTTACACCCATTTCCTACCAGCTGGACATTTAATATCTGATGATTTGATTGGAGCACAGACTTTTACATGTTGATAATAATGTGATAACATCCTCAAATTTTGGAACCTTAAACATAAAATGATAATGAGGGAAGAATCAATAACCCAATGATGGTGGTCTTCAGGATCGGTCCAGTCTTCATCTTGGTTGTTCTCCCCAATCCTCACTCTCTGACCTCTGGTGTGTAATGTCTCAGGCAGTGAGCTAGTAGTGTTTTTGCAGAGGATCACAGCTTCGGACTTATATACATACTATGTAGTTAAGTGGTTACACCTTATGGCAAATTACAGATAAAGGAACAAAGGTATGTTGAAGGATAAGTTGGGGTTTATTTAGAGAGTTTATATACAGCCATAACTTGGGTATCAGGAGGGTCAGCAAGGCATCAGCAGTTCAGAAGTACAAAGTTTATGCAGTTCAGGTATACTTGCAGTGAGTTGCGTTATGCTGATGGGGACACTCCGTAGGTCTGGAGAGATGGTGGTGAAGCGTTTATTGGCCCAAAATGAAGAGTGGTAAGTGGGGGCTCTGTCCGGCCCAAACGAAGAGGGGGAAGTGGGGCTCTGTCCGGCCCAAACTTGGAGAAGTAAGCAGCAATGTGCGGCTGGTGCATTAGGCCTGGTAACAGGTTCCTAGCACGCATGATGAGTCATTGGCGGCAGCTGTTTAAATAGGAACAAGAGGAGGTATCAGGTGATGTGGCTGAGACCTCATCAATGTGCTGAGGGGATAGTGGAGATGACTGAGCCCCCAGTGGATGAATCAGACATTACATGGTGGGGCTCAGCCCCACTGTTATTCACGATTAAATCATGGACTAAATAAGGAAGTGCAGGACTTCTTGTGTTGGGAAGATGGCAATGAGTGATAGAGGGGGTGGGGACACTCGTCCTATAATCCCCTCATCACTGTCACTCCTATAAAAGACAGTTCTCGTTGTTTCCTCACTCACTGACTAAGGTCCATGAATAAAGAAATGATCTGGGAGGAGATCAGAGGACACATTTACTAGTTACCTTGAGGGGGGAATTGTAAGATCCTCAGAGACAAAGCTGCCTGATGTGGGCGGAGTCCTGGTTTAGGGGAACCAATCTGCTCATGTCTAGTAATAATCTTTTTATCTCTATTTTAGTAGATGGACGGGAGATGAGGAAAACCTCAGAGGACTGTCTCACTTTGTCTCCAGACGGTGAAGTAGAAGATGAGGACATCACACAGTATAGTCCAGGAGAAAACCCGACTACCTCAAATGTCCATCCGGCACCACACAGTGTAGATGGACCATCGTATTCCTCTTATCCTGAGGAACCTCAGACTGTGAGGGACGGTGCCGTCCTTCCAACAGAGAAGAGGTTTTCCTGTACTGAGTGTGGGAAATGCTTCATACGAAAATTAGCCCTTGTCATACATCAGAGATCTCACACAGGGGAAAAGCCGTATTTCTGTCCTGAGTGTGGAAAATGTTTTTCAGTGAAATCCCATCTTTACACACATCAGAGAACTCACACGGGGGAGAAGCCGTATTTTTGTCCTAAGTGCGGGAAATGTTTTTCACAGAAGTCCAGTCTTTCCACACATCAGAGATCTCACACGAGGGAGAAGCCATATTCCTGTCCTTGGTGCGGGAAATGCTTTATACAAAAATCAGCCCTTGTCATACATCAGAGATCTCACACTGGGGAAAAGCAGTATTTCTGTCCTGAGTGCGGGAAATGTTTTTCAGTGAAGTCCAGTCTTTACACACATCAGAGATCTCACACGGGAGAGAAGTCGTATTCCTGTCCTGAGTGCGGAAAATGTTTTTCCCGTTAGTGCAGTCTTTCCAGACATCAGAGTTGTCACACAGGGGAGAAGCCGTATTCCTGTCCTGAGTGAGGGAATTGTTCCTCACTGAAGTCCTGTCTTCTTGTACATCAGGGATCCCACACAACCCTTGAGGTGTATTAGTGCCTTGAGTGTGGGAAATGTCTTCTATATGAATGTTGCTGGACATCACAGCTCTCATGTGTGGAAGAAGCACACCCTGATATACACCTCAGATATACTCCATGGCTGATCTTCATCATGTAAGAAGCAGTTCCAGGGGTGGGGACATTTTTTTGAAAAAACGACTTGTCCAAGGGACTAAATCGGTGTCCCAATCTCCTTGTCTCTTATGATAATCTCCTTGTTTCTCATCTACCAGAGAGCTCAGCAGCGGTGTGGGAGTTCATTGAAAACTACAAGCCAACATCAGCAAAGGACAGAACTCTGTGAATGAATGGCACGGCCGCGATCTTTTCATAAAGTGACAGCCGGTACGGGGAACTTCTCCCCACACTGCTGTCACACAGAGGACTCGGATCGCTGAGCCGCTGCAGGAACAAAAACATGTTACATCTTCCCGAAGGCAAACTTATCCTTTAACCCTTTCACTGCCAGAGCCGTTTTTATAAAAAAAAAAATTGCCCAGATGTTTAACCCCTTCAATACCGGACACTTTCACCCCCTTCTGCCCAGGCCAATTTTCATCTTTAAACGCTCTCACACTTTCAATGACAATTGTGCGGTCATGTAACACATATGACATTTTTTATCTTTTTTTCCCACAGATAAAACTTTCTTTTGGTGGTATTTGATCACCTCTGGGGTTTTTATTTTTTGTGTTATAAATAAAAAAATTGTAATGTTTCTGTTATAAAATTTTGTAAATGATTAAGTTTTCTCCTTCACTGATGGACACTGTTGAGGAGGCACTAAAATGCAGCACTGATGATACTGATTGTCATATCAATGCAGATCTTCCCCTGTCAGGAGAGACACTGATTGGCTCTCCTCTACTTGTGCCTTGTCAGCATGAATAAAGGAAAGCCGATAACCGGAACTTCCTGGTTACGACGTGATTAGCTTTGATTGGACACAGCTGATCACATGGTAAAGAGTCTACGTCATAGGCTCTTTACCGAGATTGGAGATGCGGGGTGTCAGAGTGACACAACACACCACAGATCACCTCGCGCCTGAGCGGCTTATTCTTCTGGATGTCATATGACATCCAGTCAGGATAATGGAACCCCTATCTGGTTGTCATTCTGCTATATTCCGAGCCGGTATGGGTTAAGAAATAATTTTAGGCCATTTTATAAAACCCCCCAGCCGTTGCTTCCCTAGAAACCAGTGACAGCCAGAAGCCGTCACATTCGTTTGCACCAAATGCCGTAAATGTTGGATGTTTAGAGCATGTGGGAGGAGCCAGTGTTCATCCAATCTTCTGTTCAGACACGGAGCTTCTCCCTAATGCAGATTATTGCCAGTGTGTGGAAGTGATTGTATCTGGCAGACAGGGATCTGTATGTGTGTGTGTATCACTGCCTCGCACACCACTCACATCACACACTTCAGCCAATCTGCCCTAAATCATGTGGAAGAAGTCATCACACCAGGATTCTAGATTGAAGGCTCGCTTGGGGGATCCTCTGAAGTGTGTGGGGACCACACTCCTTAGATTGTATCAGAGTATCTGCCTGTGTGTGTCCAGCCAGATAAATGTGGGAGAGTCTCCCTCCATTGGTGGTCAGCAGTATTGTAGGCTGTGAGAACTGTATCATAGCTGGTTTTATCTTCACAAATAAACCAACCCTCTCATTCCTCCTCCACCAATCAAGGATCTCACTCCAAATAGCAAGTCACAGTGGGCATGATTTCCCTGACATCCATTGTTGGTGCCAATGGAATAAAAAAAAAAAAAGTCCCATCTTTGATGTCAGTGAGATTAAATAAAGCCCAACATTGGTGTCAGATAAAATAAGCCTTATTGTTAGTGTCAAGGAGATAAAATTAACCCCATCATTGATGTCACTGAGATTAAATAAGTCCCACCTCTAGTATCAGTGAGATAATATAAGTCCCATTGTTGGTGTCACTTAGATAAAATAATTCCCACTGTTGATGTGAGATAAAATAGGAACAATTGTTGGTGTCAGTGAGATAAAATAAGTCCCATCATTGGTGTCTTTGAGATAAATAATATATAACATTCTCCACAATGCAGCGCAATCCCATCAGATAATGTGACAGTCCTTCATTCAAAACAATATAATGGTCCTTCAATGTCCAATACATCGATGTTTCCTCCACCACTGTGATGTGATTTATTTGTTTCTTCCTCTTCTATCAGACTCGGTGACACATGCACACACCCAGTGATAATATGTGATCACCTTGTACATGGACCTCAATACAGATCAAGGTCAGAACCTATTTGAGGCCTCCTGAGGAAGTTCTGGTACAGGAGGGAAACGCGCACAGGATTTGGAGTTGCTCTGTAGGTATGAGATCCCTGGCTGTATTAATCACTATGACCCATGTTTATTTATGAGGAGGTAAGTAAAACCTTGGACAGAGGTAGACGTGGTATACTTGGATTTTGCAAAAGCGTTCGATACAGTTCCCCACACATGGCTCATGTGTAAGGTAAGGTCTACAGGCTTGGAAATATAAGTTTGTAAATGGATAGAAAACTGGCTAAAAGACAGAATTCAGAGAGTCGTGGTTAATGATTCTAAAGCCTCATACACACGATCGGACCGTGGACCAACTTTCCTGTGGATTTTTGTCCAAAGGGCGTTGGCCCCAAGTTGGTATTGCATACACACGGCAGGACTTTTTCAGCCAACTTTCACCAAATCACTTGGTTTTTCTGCTCTTTACCGCCACCTTTGGTCAACTTCTGTATTGTTGTCTGATCTTTTGCATTGGTTCTGCATTGGTTTGTACAAAAGTCCATTGGTTTTGTGTACACACGGTCGGACTTTGGTCCATCGGACTTTTGTTGGCAGAAAGTTGGTCCGTTCGCACAGCCAACAAAAGTCCGATGAAACCTGGAAAAAGTTGGTACGATGGAGCGTAAACATGGTCGGATGTTGGTCCAAAACAGCTAATTTGCATGTTGGTTGTCAAAAAGTCTGATCGTGTGTACGGGCCTTTACTCTGAATGGTCTAAGGTTATCAGTGGTGTACCCCAAGGTTCAGTGCTGGGACCCTTACTTTTTAATATCTTTATAAATGATATTGGGTCTGGGATCAAAAGTAACCTTTCTGTCTTTGCAGATGACACCAAGCTATGCAGTGGAATAACGTCCTTACAGGAGGTCTCCAATTTACAAGCCGACCTCAATGCTCTGTCTAATTGGGCGACTATGTGGCAGATGAGGTTTAATGTTGATAAATGTAAAGTTATGCACTTGGGGGCTAAGAATATGCATGCATCATACATGCTAGGGGGAGTTCAACTGGGAGAATTCGTAGTGGAGAATGATCTGGGGGTTTTGGTAGACCATAAGCTCAATAATAGCATGCAATGCCAAGCTGCGGTTTCCAAAGCAAGCAAAGTCCTTTCTTGTATTAAGAGAGGTATGGACTCCAGAGAGAGTGATATAATTTTGCCCCTGTACAAATCATTAGTAAGACCTCATCTGGAATATGCAGTTCAGTTTTGGGCACCAGTTCTCAAAAAGGATATCGGGGAACTGGAGAAAGTGCAGAGAAGGGCAACCAAACTGATAAGAGGCATGGAGGAGCTCAGCTATGAGGAACGATTATGCCGCGTACACACGTTCGAACTTTGTCCGCCGGACCTAGTCCAGCAGACAAACCGCGGGACTTTCCAGCGGGGCTCCGCCGGACTTTCCAAGCGCGTGACTTGCCCACACACGCCCGGACTTCTCCGGCAGACAATCCGCCGGAAAAAGTCTGCGGGACTTTTGAAAATGAACGGACTTGCCCACACACGGAGCAGTCCGTTCATTTAGAACGTAACTGCAGGTAGACGGGGCTAGCGAAGGCAGTGAATGCCGCCGCGCTAGCCCCGTCACCTGGCATGGATTTAAAGGGAATCCCCACGCCGAAAAAACGGCGTGGGGGTCCCCCCCAAATCCATCTCAGACCCTTATCCGAGCATGCAGCCCGGCAGGCCAGGAAAGGGGTGGGGACGAGCGAGCGCCCCCCCCCCCTCCTGAGCCATACCAGGCCGCGTGCCCTCAACATAGGGGGTGCCCTGGGGAAAGGGGGGCCCTGCGCCCCCACCCCAAAGCACCTTGTCCCCATGTTGATGAGGACAAGGGCCTCTTCCCGACAACCCTGGCTGTTGGTTGTCGGGGTCTGCGGGCGGGGGCTTATCGGAATCCGGGAGCCCCCTTTAATAAGGGGGCCCCCAGATCCCGGCCCCCCACCCTATGTGAATGAGTATGGGGTACGATGTACCCCTACCCATTCACCTAAGGTGTAAAGTGTAAATAAAAAAAACACACAATTTTTAAAAAATATTTTATTGCACTGCTCCGGGGGTCTTCTTCCGTCTTGGGGGGTCTTCTCGCCGGACTCCTCCACTATTTACCTAGCTCTTTTACCGAGCAGAGGAGGCCGACTACCTTCTTCGTCATCGACACCGTCGTCTGGGGGTCTCTATCCGCCTTCGGGGGTCTTCCGGGGTCTCTTCTGCTCTTGCCGCTGTCGTCGTTTTCTGCGCCGCCTTCTTCTTCTTCTTCCTCTTCTTCTTCCGATGTTGACCCATCGCTCTCTCTGGCCGGAAAGCCAGAGCCGCGCTGTGCTGGGACTTATATAGGGACAAGGGGACAGGGTCACATGCTCATGTCACATGGTGACCCCGCCCCCCTGTGATGTCACAGTCCCAGCATCCTCCGGGACTGTGACATCACAAGGGGGCGGGGTCACCATGTGACATGAGCATGTGACCCTGTCCCCTTGTCCCTATATAAGTCCCAGCACAGCGCGTCTCTGCCATTCTGGCCAGAGAGAGCGACGGGTCAACATCGGAAGAAGAAGGCAGTGGCGCAGAAAACGACGACAGCGGCAAGAACAGAAGAGACCCCGGAAGACCCCCGAAGGCGGATCGAGACCCCCAGACGACGGCGTCGACGACGAAGAAGGTAGCCGGCCTCCTCTGCTCAGTAAAAGAGCTAGGTAATTAGCGGAGGAGTCCGGCGAGAAGACCCCCCAAGACGGAAGAAGACCCCCCGAGCAGTGCAATAAAATATTTTTAAACAATTGTGTTTTTTTTATTTACACTTTACACCTTAGGTGAATGGGTAGGGGTACATCGTACCCCATACTCATTCACATAGGGTGGGGGCCGGGATCTGGGGGCCCCCGGATTCCGATAAGCCCCCGCCCGCAGACCCCGACAACCAACGGCCAGGGTTGTCGGGAAGAGGCCCTTGTCCTCATCAACATGGGGACAAGGTGCTTTGGGGTGGGGGGGCCACACGGCCCCCCTTTCCCCAGGGCACCCCCCATGTTGAGGGCACACGGCCTGGTATGGCTCAGGAGGGGGGGCGCTCGCTCGTCCCCACCCCTTTCCTGGCCTGCCGGGCTGCGTGTTCGGATAAGGGTCGGAGATGGATTTGGGGGGGACCCCCACGCCGTTTTTTCGGCATGGGGATTCCCTTTAAATCCATGCCAGGTGACGGGGCTAGCGCGGCGGCATTCACTGCCTTCTCTAGCTCAGTCTACCTGAAGTCACGTGCTAAATGAACGGACTTTCCGATGATCGGCAAGTCCGTTCATTTCCAAAAGTCCGGCGGACTAGCATACTAACGGACTGCCAAGTGCAGCGGATAATTTTAAAACAAAACTTATAACCTAGTCCGCCGGACTTTTGCCGCCAAAAAGTCTGCCGGCGCCCACACACGGGGGGATTTTCCGGCGGACTCGAGTCCAGCGGACAATCCCGCGGGAAAGTCCGTTCGTGTGTAGGCGGCATTAGAGGAACTGAATTTATTCACCCTTGATAAGAGGAGATTAAGGGGGGATATTATCAACATGTACAAATATATAAGGGGTCCATATAGTGTACTTGGTGTTGAGTTATTCACTTTACAGTCAACAAAGAGTACAAGGGGGCACTTTTTACGTCTAGAGGAAAAGAGATTTCATCTCCAAAAACAGAAAGGTTTCTTCACAGTAAGAGCTGTGAAAATGTGGAATAGACTCCCTGCAGAGGTAGTTCTGGCCAGCTCAGTAGATTGCTTTAAGAAAGGCCTGGATACTTTCCTAAATGTACATAATATAACTGGGTACTGACATTTATAGGTAAAGTTGATCCGGGGAAAATCCGATTGCCTCTCGGGGGACCAGGAAGGAATTTTTTCCCCTGCTTTAGCAAATTGGAGCATGCTGTGCTGTTTTTTTTGCCTTCCTCTGGATCAACTGTGGGTATAGAATGGGGTATATGGGATTGTATGATATTATTTATTTATTTATTTATTTTTATTTGTGGTTGAACCGGATGGAATTGTGTCTTTTTTCAACCTAACTAACTATGTAACTATGCTGAGATACACTATATTACCAAAAGAATTGGGACTCCTGCCTTTACATGAACTTTAATGGCATCCCAGTCTTAGTCCGTAGGATTCAATATTGAGTTTGCCCACCCTTTGCAGCTATAACAGCTTCGACTCTTTTGGAAAGGCTGTCCACAAGGTTTAGGAGTGTGTCTATGGGAACGTTTGACCATTCTTCCAGAAACGCATTTGTGAGGTCAGGCGCTGATGTTGGACGAGAAGGCCTGGCTCGCAGTCTACGCTCTAATTCATCCTAAAGGTGTTCTATCAGGTTGTGGTCAGGACACTGTGCAGGCCAGTCAAGTTCCTCCACCCCAAACTCGCTCATCTATGTTTTTATGGACCTTGCTCTGTGCACTGGTGGGAAGTCATGTTGTAACAGGAAGGGGCCACCCCCAAACTGTTCCCACAAAGTTGGGGGCATGAAATTGTCCAAAATGTCTTGGTATGCTGATGCCTTGGGCGTTCCCTTCACTGGATCTAAGAGGCCAAGCCCAACCCTTGAAAAACAACCCCACACCATAATCCCCCCTCCACCAAATGATTTGGATCAGTGCAAAAAGCAAGGTCCATAAAGATATGGATGAGCGAGATTGAGGTGGAGGAACTTGACTGGCCTCCACAGAGTCCTGACCTCAACCCAATAGAACACCTTTGGGATTAATTAGGAGAGGAGACTGCAAGCCAGGCCTTCTCGTTTAACATCAGTGCCTGACCTCACAAATGCTCTTCTGGAAGAATGGTCAAACATTCCCATAGACACACTATTAAAACCTTGTGGACGGCCTTCCCAGAAGAGTTGAAGCGGTTATAGCTGCAAAGGGTGGGCCAACTCCATATTGAACCCTCCGGACTAATATGGGATGCCATTAAAGTTCATGTGCGTGTAAAGGCAGGAATCCCAATACTTTTGGTAATATAGTGTATGTCGGATCTTGCAGCTTCTAGCTCTGTAACCCGCTATATCATTGTCAGTAAATGTCACACAGACAAGACAGACATTCTGAAGGTGATGTCCTTCATTTCAAGGCTCTACTTACCTCTCTACACCTCAAAATGTAAAAAGCCAACACGGTACAACACTTCACGACATCCATGTCTTTGGTGATCTCTGATCTCCTCATGAACTGTTTCTTACGTGATGAAGATCAGCCATAGAGTATATCTTTTTTTTTTTTTTTTTTTTTATTCTTTTTATTGAAATTTAACATTGCATAACAATTACCAAAGCTGACATAAAAATTTAAAATAAAATTAAGAAAACAAAAACACAAAAAGAACAGCACCAAACAGTACAAAAGTAGCCTCATCAATGTATGACGAAGTGAGGTCACCTCAAAGGTGAGAGATCCGTGACCAGTGAAGTACGGGCCCCCCCACACAACAAATGTACATGGTTATATCAACATTCATATCCCCCCCATCACATTAAAGTGGAGTTCCACCCACTTTTACAACTCTTCAGCATTCCTCATCAAACTGTGCACTGTAAACGAATTGGATATATATTTTTTTTTTTCAGCACCTACTGTATATCTGCTGTATTAATTTTTCACTTCCTCCTCCCTGGCCGCGGCCCATCGCATCATGTCCTGTTTGCAATGCCTCCTGGGAAGGGGCGGCGACTTCCTCTGACACTGCCGTTGCTATGGAAACCTGACCTGAAACCTATTACACTGCTTGTGCTGCACTGAGCATGTACGAGATCTGCAAGGATGAGATCCAGGAAGAAATACAGTCTGGCTTCAGATGCCCACACTTAAGATGGCCACGGCCTGTTGTAAGTTTATAAAATAACAAACTACTGCTATAAACTAACAAAACTGACCTTAGTTTACAGACTAACTTTACTAGAATACATTAGGCTTGTGTATTATAGGGGTATTTTTATTACAAAAGTATAATTTTGGCCGGAAAACCGCTTTAAGGAACATACAGTATTTTTGCATGACAAAACAATTATGCGCGTACTAGACATGTGCATTAGTTTTCATCCGAATGCATTTTCATCCGAATTTCAGGTATTTTCGTTATCGTTTTAATAAACGATAACGAAAGTGCAGAATCCGAAAAACTAAAGATCCGACATAAACAAATGCTTTATTTTCGTTTTCGTTGTGACAACAGTTCGATATAGATAGGAGATTCAATGCTGACAATAACAATCTATGTCTATCAAACCTGTGGTCGAATGTGCCTAACCTTAACTTTATTAGTCCAAGATTATTCGACGTAGAGAGAAAAGATTTGACGTAGAGAGAAAAGATTCGACATAGAGAGAAAAGATTCGACATAGAGAGAAAAGATTCGACATAGAGAGAAAAGATTCGACATAGAGAGAAAAGATTCGACATAGAGAGAAAAGATTCGACATAGAGAGAAAAGATTGCTGCTGGAATTGGGTGGGAAAATAAAATAAAAATAATGATGATGATGAATGCTATTGGCTGATTGTAACCAAAGAGGAGGAGCAGTAAAAAAGCTAGAACTAAGTACACACCTACAGCAAACTTATTTTCACTTACGATTGCTAGCAGAGAGAGACACACACACTGAATCATTTCAGAAGACAGTCAATCTCAGCTGGTCCGTTTGTCAGAGAACCTGAATTATTTAGCAATCAAGCATAAGCACAGCAGCAGAACAATAGTGAAGCAAGCTACAGTTCAACCTAACTTTTTCATAATAATCTGCTGCTATTGTGTTAGTGTTGTGAACTTGATAGTGATACTAGTGTTGTGATTAGGGATGAGCTTCGAGTTCGAGTCGAACTCACGTTCGACTCGAACATTGCCTGTTCAGCGAACAATTTGGGGTGTTCGCGGCGAATTCGAAAAGCCACGAGCACCCTGTAAAAGTCTATGGGAAAAATCTCAAGTGCTCATTTTAAAAGCCTATATGCAAGGTTATTGTCATAAAAAGTGTTTGGGGACCCGGGTCCTGCCCCAGGGGACATGTATCAATGCAAATTTTTTTTTAAAAAATTGCCATTTTTTCAGGAGCAGTGATTTTAATAATGCTTAAAGTGAAACAATAAAAGTGTAATATTCCTTTAAATTTCGTACCTGGGGGGTGTGTATAGTATGCCTGTAAAGGGGTGCATGTTTCCCGTGCTTAGAACTGTCCCTGCACAAAGTGTAATTTTTGCAGGAAAAAAGCTATTTAAAATCACTTGCGGCTAATAAATTGCCGACTAAATTGCCGTCCCCGCCCCCCTCTGACGTCATGGGGAAAGCCATAGGGAAGTCTCCATGATGTCCCCGTGTGTCAGAGGGGGGCGGGGTCACCAGGTGGCCCCGCCCTCCGTTATAAAAGAGCTGTCAGACGCAACGAAGCCTCACATAGCAGGAGCCTCCCATTGCGCGGAGCGGCCCAAGAAGAGACGCTGTGGAAGAAGATGCCGGACGAGAAGACCAGAGCAAGAAGAAGCGGATCGGAGGAAGAAGATGGAAAAAGATGGAAGAAGAAGATGAAGAAACTGAAGGATGAAGAAAGGAAGAAAGAAGATGAAAGAAGATTTTAATAAAGGAATTGTCAAAGACCGTCTCCTGTCATTTTTAACATTTTTGTCACTTTTTTGGTGAAATGGTAGGGGTACTTTTGTACCCCCTTACCATTTCACACAGGGGGGGGGGGGGGGCAGAATCTGGGGGTCCCCCTGTTAAAGGGGGCTTCCAGATTCCGATAAGCCCCCCGCCCGCAGACCCCCACAACCAATGGCCAGGGTTGTGGGGAAGAGGCCCTTGTCCCCATCAACATGGGGACATGGTGCTTTGAGGGGTCACAGACCCCCAAAGCACCCTCCCACTGTTGAGGGCATGTGGCCTGGTATGGTTCAGGAGTGGGGGGGGGGGGGGTGGCGCTCTCGTCCCCCCTCTTTTCCTGCGGCCCTGCCAGGTTGCGTGCTCGGATAAGGGTCTGGTATGGATTTTGAGGGGGACCCCACGCCATTTTTTTTTTATTTTTTTTTTGGCGGGGGTTACCCCTTAAAATCCATCCCAGACCTTATTTACCAATGATTTCCATGCCTGTAAAGGGACCAATGGCTAGACAATCCTAAAAGACATGTAGGAAATCTGCAGCTGGTGTGGAACAGAACCAACAAAGGGAGGACTGATTTCTAAACAGCTTGGCTGGTCTAGCTGGTGTCAAATATACCCTATGCAAAAATGTAAAGTGTATTAAGGGGTCTCTGGCGGAGACTAATTGGGGCTTCACAGATGTCTTCCAACTTCTCGTGATCCAATCCTGGAGCCACTGTTTCCCAAACCATTCTACAGGGTCGTGGCAGCAAGGCAGTTTCTGGAAACAGGTCTCTGTAAATAGTGGACAGTGGGTTGACTACTGAATCATCCCTCTGCAATAACTCCACGTCGCTAGCATCTAGGGTTATGTAACCAGTGCAAAATTGGGGCTGAAAGGAGTGACGTAGTTGTAAAAACCTGAAGAAGTGGGTGTTGGGTAGGTGATAAAGCACCATTAAATTATCAAAGGACCTCACTGAGCCATTGAGTACAATATGCTGCAACGTCTTGACATCCTATTTTGCCCAGACTATTGGATCAGGGCATGAGTAAAAATGGGGCAAGTTTGGGATTCTTCCACATAGGTAAATGGGGGAAAACTTAGAGGGATTCTCCGATGTACTACCAGAGACCACACCTCATGCCTTTAATACAAAACTCATAGAACTAGTGAGATCACAGGGAGATCTGGAACCCCTGTATAGTAAATGTGTCAAAGCTTCATAGGATCCCAAGCAAGCCGATTCGAGGGACACGGCGGCGTCATCACAAAGGGTAGTTAACCAGCAATGCGCAAATAACAATTGACCTGCCAGGAAGTTTTTCAGCACATTTTTTTGTGCTGAAAGTGCCCCCCTCGGCTTATACTCGAGTCAAGCACTTTTCTGCAGCAGAGAATTACATTTTCCGACCCGACTTTGGGGCTTCGTATCTCGGGGACACTTGGTGCAAACCCAGTGGAGCACTACAACATATCCAAATTTTGGGTTCCTAGCACCAAGTGGCCCCGAGATACAGGGCCCCAAACTAGGTCAACTGTGTCCATCTGCAGCAATGTCATTTCGGACCCTTTGGGTCCAGAGACCTCTATGGGGCATCTAGAAACCCTTAACTACCAAGTTTGAAGTTCGGGGGACCTATGGCTGCATATGGGCACAGTGAGGCATGCAAATGGGCACAGCGAGGCTGCAAATGGGCATTGTTGACCCTCTTTTCCACTTCCAGTAGCTGCGCATTTCTCACCCTAGGCTTATACTCGAGTCAATAAGTTTTCCCATTTTTTTGTGGTAAAATTAGGTGCCTCGGCTTATATATTCGGGTCAGCTTATACTCGAGTATATACGGTACTTAAAAAAGTTTGGAACTGCAAAACCTCCCTCCCTCCACGGCTGCCATAGCATAGCCGTCTTGAGGAGGGGCATCCCATCATGCCAAAAAAATGAAGAAAGAATACTATCAATGGACTTAAAGACTGCTTTTGGGGTCCAAATTGAGAAATTTCTAAGTATATATAAGAATAAGGGCAAGATTTTCATCTTAATGAGGTTAAGTTTACCAATTAATGAGAGTGGGAGATTCTGCAAAGCATTTAGCCTAGAATATTAAGAAGTGGGGAAACATTTAGTGATATAATCCGTCACCGAATTAGTCCCCATCAAGTCTAGGTATTTAACCTGAGAGACCCACTGGAGAGGGGTTGTCAAGACCAACCACCCCCATGCCGGATGTCAGAGCAAGGGGAGAACTTGAGACTAAGCCCCCGTACACACAGTCGGAAATTCCGACCACAAAATCCGTCTGATTTTTTCCGACGGATTTTGTCCGATACTGGTATTGCATACACACGGTCGGACAAAGTTGTCGGAAAATCCGATCATTCTGAACGTGGTGACGTTCGTTGCGTACGACGGAACTACGTAGAGGCTAGTAGCCAATAGCTTTTGTCTCGTAATTTGATCTGAGCATGCGTGGCACTTTGTCCGTCGGAATTCTCTACACACGATCAGAAAAAGTCCGATCAGATTTTGTTGTCGGAAAATTTGAGAGCAGGATCTCAATTTTTTTCCATCGGAAATTCCGATGGTAAAAGTCCGATGGAGCCCACACAATTTATTATCAGGCCGTACACTACAGAGAAACTGTCCAAGGTAGACAATGCTGCTTGCAGTGATGGACCTGTGTCCCCTAAAAAAGGGCTATGTCATCTGAATATAAGGCTGTGGTTTCAGTAAGACTGCCTATCTGAATTCCCCGGATGTGAGGGGAAGAGTGTAGGGCTATTGCCAATGGCTCCATCAGGAGTGCAAATAGCCCCAAGGAGAGGGGGCATCCCTGCCTAGTGCCCCTGGACAATGGAAAGGCCCCAGAGACCCAGGTCATAAAGTATGGAAATCCATAAAATCCCAAAAATACTGGACCAAACCCCAATGCGGCCTAAAACCTGTAGCCATGGAGTATATCGGAGGTGTATATCAGAGTGTGCTGTTCAGCAAAATTAATATAAAAGACATTTCCCATACTCATGTCACTGATACACCTCGAGGGTTGTGTGGGATCCTTGATGAACAGGAAGACAGGAATTCAGTGAGTAAAAATTCCCTCACTCAGGACAGCAAAGGGGATTCTCCCCCGTATGAGATCTCTGATGTCTGTAAAGATCGGTCATCCGTGAAAAACATTTTCCGCACTCAGAACAGGAATACGGCTTCTCACCTGTGTGACATCTCTGATGTGTGTAAAGACTGGACATCTGTGAAAACCATTTCCCACACTTTGAACAGGAATAAGGCTTCTCCCCCGTGTGCAGTCGCTGATGTGTGCAAAGACTGGATTTCAGTGAAAAACATTTCCCACACTCGGGACAGGAATACGGCTTCTCCCCAGTGTGAGATCTCTGATGTGTGTAAAGACTGGACTTCTGTGAAAAACATTTCCCGCACTCAGGGCAGGAATATGGCTTCTCCCCCGTGTGAGATCTCTGATGTTTTTGTAGATTGGATTTATCTGAAAAACATTTCCCACACTCAGGACAGGAATACGGCTTCTCCCCTGTGTGAGATCTCTGATGCTTGACAAGACCTGATTTTGTTAGAAAACTTTTTCCACACACAGGACAGGAATGCGGCTTCTCCCCAGCGTGAAATCTCTGATGTGTGTATAGATTGGATTTATCTGAAAAAGATTTCCCGCACTCAGGACAGAAATACGGCTTCTCCCCCGTGTGAGATCTTTTATGCACAATAAGACTTGATTTAGAATGGAAACACTTCCCGCACTCAGTACAGGAAAGCCTCTTCTCTGTTGGAAGGACGGCACCGTCCCTCACAGTCTGAGGTTCCTCAGGATAAGAGGAATACGATGGTCCATCTACACTGTGTGGTGCTGGATGGACATTTGAGGTAGTCGGGTTTTCTCCTGGACTATACTGTGTGATGTCCTCATCTTCTACTTTACAGTCTGGAGACAAAGTGAGACAATCCTCTGAGGTTTTCCTCATCTCCCGTCCATCTACTAAAATAGAAATAAAAAGATTATTACTAGACATGAGCTGATTGGTTCCCCTAAACCAGGACTCCGCCCACATCAGGCAGCTTTGTCTCTGAGGATCTTACAATTCCCCCCTCAAGGTAACTAGTAAATGGGTCCTCTGATCTCCTACCAGTTCATTTCTTTATTCATGGACCTTAGTCAGAGAGTGAGGAAACAACGAGAACTGTCTTTTTATAGGAGTGACAGTGATGAGGGGATTATAGGACGAGTGTCCCCACCCCCTCTATCACTCATTGCCATCTTCCCAACACAAGAAGTCCTGCACTTCCTTATTTAGTCCATGATTTAGTCATGAATAACAGCGGGGCTGAGCCCCACCAGAGGTCAGAGAGTGAGGATGGGGGGAGAACAACCAAGATGAAGACTGGACTGATCCTGAAGACCACCATCATTGGGTTATTGACTCCTGCCCAATTATTACTTTCTGTTTAAGGTTCCAACGTTTGAGGATGTTATCACAATATTATCAACATGTAAAAGTCTGTGCTCCAATTACATCATCAGATATAAAATGTCCAGTTGGTAGGAAATTGGGATTTTATTTGATAGACCAACACAAGTGGCACATAATTGTGAGGTGGAAGGAAAATGATAAATGGTTTTCAATTCTTTTTACAAATAAATATGTGAAAAGTGTGGGGGGAGCATTTGTATTCAGCCCCCTTTTCTCTGATACCCCTAACTAAAATCTAGTGGAACCAATTGCCTTCAAAAGTCACCTAATTAGTAAATAGCAGCTATGATTAAGCACTGTCTGGTAGTGTGAAACGCGTCAGATCTTTTGTCCGTTCTGCTGTGGCATGTATTTTTTGATTCCTTTTGATGAATAAAAGCTATTTTTTTGGAGTGCGGCTGTCCAGAATTTTTCTCAAGTTTCATTTCTATATGCATTGCCAGCACCTGTGGCTTCCAAACTAGAGGAGAGCTTCATTCCAATCTGACCAGCCTGGGGCGGTGATATCCCTTTCTCTAGTAAATAGAGTCCACCTGTGTGTAATTTAATCTCAGTATAAATACAGCTGTTCTGTGAAGCCCTCAGAGGTTTATTAGAGAACCTTTGTGAACAAACTGCATCGCAAAGTCCGAGGAACACACCAGACAGGTCAGGGATAAAGTTGTGGAGAAGTATAAAGCAGGGTTAGGTTATAAAAAAATTCCCAAGCTTTGAACATCTCACAGAGCACTGTTCAATCCATCATCGGAAAATGGAAAGAGTATGGTACAACTGCAAACCTACCAAGACATGGCCGTCCACCTAAACTGACAGGCCGGGCAAGGAGAGCATTCATCAGAGAAGCAGCCAAGAGGCCCATGGGAACTCTGGAGGAGCTGCAGAGATCCACAGCTCAGGTGGGAGAATCTGTCCACAGGACAACTATTAGTCGTGTTCTCCACAAATCTGACCTTTATGGAAGAGTGTCAAGAAGAAAGACATTGGAGAAAGAAAGTCATAAGAAGTCCTGTTTTCAGTTTGTGAGAAGCCATGTGGGGGACACAGCAAACATGTGGAAGAAGGTGCTCTGGTCAGATGAGACCAAAATTTTACTTTTTGGCCTAAAAGCAAAATGCTAAATGTGGCGGAAAACTAACACTGCACTTCAGCCTGAACACACCATCCCCACCGTGAAACGTGGTGGTGGCAGCATCATGGTGTGGGGATGTTTTTCTTCAGCAGAGAAAGGGAAGCTGGTCAGAGTTAATGGAAAGATGGATGGAGCCAAATACAGGGCAATCTTAGAAGAAAACCTGTTAGTCTGCAAAAGTCTTGAGACTGGGGCGGAGGTTCACCTTGCCGCAGGACAACAACCCTAAATATACAGCCAGAGCTACAATGGAATGGTTTAGATCAAAGCATATCATGTATTAGAATGGCCCAGTCACAGTCCAGACCTAAATCCTATAGAGAATCTGTGGCAAGACTTGAAAATTGCTGTTCACAGACCTCTCCATCCAATCTGACAGAGCTTGAGATATTTTGCAAAGAATGGGCAAAAATATCACTCTCTAGATGTGCAAAGTTGATAGGGACATCCCCAAAAAGACTTGCAGCTGTAATTGCAGCGAAAGGGGGGTTCTACAAATGCCCCCCCCCCCACACACTTTTCACATATATATTTGTATCATTTACGATTTTCCTTCCACTTCACAATTATGCGCCACATATCACATAAAATACATTTACGTTTTTGGTTGAAACATGACAAAATGTGGGAAATGTCAAGGGGTATGAATACTTTTTCAAGGCTCTGTATTATGTGTGTGTATATAGCAGTGGGTAGAGGGGAGAGTGAGAAGTCAGGACTATGTAATGTACAACATATTGTATAAGATACAGCAGATAGCACTATATAGTATCAGAATGATGTAATGTAGAATATATAGTGCAGGGGTCAGGACTATGTAGTGTACAACAGAGTATATAGTGTAGGGGTCAGGAGTATGTAATGTACAATATAAATTATATAGTGTAAGGGTCAGGACTCATAATATTGGTATTCAGCAATCAGTGGAAGATTAAATGTTTACATGAGACAAGTTGCAGAGATCCCACACCGCTGCCTCCCATCTCCTGAGACTGCACTCAGTGACTTGGGTCTGAGACTATACAGACATATCCCTCCACCCGGCACAGCCAACAGACAACAGAGCAAGTAATCCTGAGCAATGTTGCATAACTCTGTCTAAATCAGATGGGTTGAGATTGTACATATCTCACATTCTGCAAGTCACAAAACCATTTTAAAAAAATCTGTTTAAATCATGGCAGGGATTCTTTTGGTTTCAAAGGCTTCATTACAAGCTGAACGTCACAGTGGGTGCGGCTGGCAATGAATTATCAGATTTAATATGGGAAGGAGGCCCAAGACTCTCTTATGTCACAACCAGACGTTAGAGTCACAGCACAGGTCTTGGGTCTCCATCAGACTTCTGTCCAACTAGTAACATCTATAGATGACAATCAACATTTTGCTGGCAGCTGAACCCCAGAATCTCCATAAATCCAGTCTAGATACATAAATTGTGTCTGCAGCACAGAGAAGGAAGATTATCTGAGAGAAATACAGGAATACAGGACGGGGAACACAGCTCAGGAAAGTGACCAGGGGATTACAGGCCGATATCACCCAGTCCTTGCCCTACTCTGGACCAATCAGTGAGCAGTATGGGTGGAGGAATGTATTTAGTGTTAATGACCCACCTGTGCTGATCTCTGTAGGAGTGTCCTCCTCTATAAATGTCCCCGTTATTCCATCCTTCTTCATAGACTGCTGATTATCCCTCACATACCTCTCTTCTTCTTCTGCTTTAACCTCAACTTTTATATCTATCAGATCTTCACCCTAATCCAAGAAAAATAAATAAAACTTCATTGGTAAAATATAAGCTCAGCATCCACACATCATCTTCACGAGTCCATGTTCTAGATGTTCTGTCCCACCGACCTTGTAACAGTGGGGGAGGGTGTGATCTTCCTGTGTGGAATCCCGGGAATACAGAGGACGGGGACATCTCTCTGGTGGGTTCCTGGTATTAGGTGGCTCCATCATATCCTTGTGTTCTTCTGAAAACTCCTCCATCACTCCATACTCCTCATCCTCCTCTTTATACTCTTCTTTAACAACAATAATATAATCTCCGAGATTTTCACTCTGAAAGATATAAAAAAAATACATCACTTATAACAATGCAGATAATGTACAGATCCTAATGATACTATCAATGATTGTTCCTCATCTACCTGATGATGGTGAGGGATGGTGTGACCTTCCTGTGTGGAATCCCAGGAATACAGAGGATGAGGACATCTCTCTGGTGGGTTTCTGTAGCTGGATGACTCCACCATGGTGTCCTGGTACAGATCTTTGTGTTCTTTTAGAAACTCTGACTTCTCCATCACCCCATCCTCATCATCATCCTCCTCTTTTATCTCTTCTTTAACCTCAACTTTAGAATCTCTCAGGTTTCCACTCTGAAAGATATAACAAAAAAATACATCAATTGTAACAATGCCGATAATGTACAGATCCTAATGATACTATCAGTGATTGTTCCTCATCTACCTGATGATGGTGAGGGATGGTGTGATCTTCCTGTGTAGAATCCCGGGAATACAGAGGACGGGGACATCTCTCTGGTGGGTTCCCATTACTGGATCCATCTGTAGGAAACACACACACTGACTGAATACATTGTTTCTATGTGTTTATCAGATGATGGGGGATCTAGGTGGAGCCTCCGTACTGCTCTCTCCTTTACAATAAAGTCTCCTCTTACCCGGTGATGTGAGGGGCGGCTGATTGTCCATCATGACGTCCTTGTAGAGATCCTTGTGTCCTTCTAAATACTCCCACTCCTCCATGGAGAAATAGACAGTGACATCCTGACACCTTATAGGAACCTGACACACACAATGATACAGTCACCATCCAGACACATCCCTTGTCTGTTACTGGATAATGTCCCAGAATTCCCAGCACCGCTCACCTCTCCTCCATCATCTCTCTGGTGACTTCTAGAATCTTCTTTGTATTTCTATATTCTACCAGCAAGGGAGGTGGAGGCAATGTGATGGTCATATGATCTCCAGTAAATGTGTATAATATAGACTGCGCTGTCAAAAATTAAAATCAAGATTAGTAAACAGTTTGTCACATGAAAAAAAATTAGGAAATGAATGACACCAAAAAATATAACTAATCAATCCAAACAACATACGCTTCTACCAAATGCATTAACCTATGGGAGCCAACACAAAAAATCCTATTGCGTTGGTATCTAACCCCCACATATGATCTCCAGGTTTGACTCTAATGCCACGTACACGCGATCGGAATTCCGGCCAGAAATAGACAGATGAGAGCTTTTCATCGGAAAATGCGACCGTGTGTATGCTCCATCGGAATTTTGCTGGCGGAATTTCCGACAGCAAAGAATTGAGAGCATGTTCTCAATTTTTCCAACGGAAAAGGTTTCTATCGGAAATTCCAATCGTCTGTAGCAAAATTCCAAAATTCCAACGCATGCTCTGGAACAATTCAACGCATGCTCGGAAGCATTGAACTCGTTGTAGTGTTGTACGTCTTGACGGTCGGAATTTGGTGTGACCGTGTGTAGGCAAGACAGTTTGAGCGTAATTCCATTGAGAAAACCGCCAGAGCTTTTTCCGACGAGAATTCCGATCATGTGTACGCGGTATAACACTTTAACCCATTATGTTGGAGGTAATGCAACAATAGAGGTACCTTGTACCATATACTTTGGGACTGCCCGATTATACACAAACTTTGGGACAGAATATTTTATTTACTTTCACAAATAGTGCCACAACACCTCCCTAAAACTCCAGGTTTAGCCATTCTGTCTCTGGGTTTAGACTCGGTCCCCAATACCACTAGGGTGATTGTATCCCACATCCTGCTAAGCACCGGGCTAGTAATTACAAGACATTGGAGAGACCAAGTACCCCCTTCAATGAAAGAAATTATAATGACAACTAACACACATGCCACATATGAAACCATGTTCGCTTCAACCCAGGGCAAGTTTCATTCATCACAGGCACTGTGGAAACCATGAACTGACTGGTATAAAGTAAAAGGGTCTGAGTATTTATGACCTACAAAATATCAGACTTGGAAACTACGTACACATAAGTTCTGTATAACTCCAATTATCATTTATTTACGTTTTCTTTCATTATTGTTAAGTTTACATTGCAATACGTATTAAACAGTTGCGTTCTTCTACCAATATAACAGATTGGTACTATTCAGTAGGAACCTAGCATGAACCAACACCAGTACTTTAGGGGATGCTGGGTCTCCACTTGCAAGACACAGTGTGTAACCCAATAGGGGTGTCGAAGGGGAGATTCACCCCCCTGTCAATAACGATAAAAGACAACAAGGTTTTTCGTTCGAGTCATTCTCTGAACCGATTTAACGAGTGCTGTACTGAACGCTTCTACCTTTTATACTGTCTATTTCATCTTTTTTTTTTTTTTTAAATAACAAACATGTTATACTTACCTCACTGTGCAGCTCGTTTTGCACAGAGTGTCCCCGAACCTGGTCTTCTGGGGTCCCTCGGCGGCTGTCTCGGCTCCCTCCCGCAAGTACTTCTCACCTAAATGCGAGCTCCCTCGCAAGGTGTGGAGTGCTTGGGGGCACGCTCCCGTGATACAGCCAGCGGCTATAGCCGCACGCTGTACCACTCGGCCCCGCCCCTGGCGCGCCGCGTCATTGGATGTGATTGACAGCAGCACGAGCCAATGGCTGCGCTGCTTTCAATCCATCCACTCTAGCCAATCAAGGGCCAGGGTGAGCGGTGAAGAGGACGTCGGGGGCGAGCACGGAACTTTCGAGGGGTCAGGTAAGTATAACTGGGGGCCGGTATAGTCAGATGTTTTTTCACCTTAATGCATAAAATGCATTAAGGTGAAAAAACTTTTACCTTTACAACCCCTTTAAGGTATTGTATGTTTGTAACCTTCTCTTGAAAAAATGTAATAAAAATCTATTGAAAGTGAAAATATAACTAATGTTCCATGTATCGAAAAGTCACATTCAAATATTAGTTGCTTGAAAAACAAGATGTAGGTGAACGGGTTCTGGTGCCATTAGTAACAGATAAACACGTGACCACTTCCAGGTGACCCCACATGGATGTACACTCACCACAATGGATGGATCTTCTATCACTAGATAGGTCTCACTGCACTTTTTTGGTTGGACCCACCGTGTATCTTGTCACCAACTTGACCATTCACATGTACCTGGATGTGATATCTTCCAATGCCATACACTGCCACTTCCCCCACTAATCAAAGTGGTATAATCCGTTAAGTATAGATCAGCGGTCTCCAAACTGTGGCCCGGGGGCTGTATGTGGTACCTTTGCTTGCCTTATCTGGCCCTTGGGGCACTATTCCATTCACTGAGACTAACAATGGGGCACTATTTATCCCACTGACACCAACAATAGGGCACCATTTCTTCCATTGATATCAACAATGGGGCAATATTTATCCCACTGACACCAACAATAGGGCACCATTCCTTCCATTGATATCAACAATGGGGCAATATTTATCCCACTGACACCAACGATAGGGCACCATTCTTTCTATTGATATCAACTATGGGGCACTAATTCATTTCATTGATATGAACGATGGGACACAGTTCCTTCCACTGACACCAAGGATGGGGCACAGTTCTTCCCACCGACATCAATGATGGGGCACTATTCCTCCCACCGACATCAATGATGGGACACAGTTCCTCCTACTGACACCAACGATGGGGCATTGTTTACTTCCACTGGACATTTTCTACTCCCATTGGCCCCCCTAAAGCCTAAACTGGCCCTATGTTTAGAAAGTTTGGAGACTCCTGATATAGACTGTAAAGGTGACACATCTCCAAAATGGAGAGTGTTACAGCTATGTAAGTGGGGAAATGTTTTGACCCTGAACGGATTAATCTAGGTGTAGTGGCCATAACCCTCGATGGGGCGGCCTTGACTTTTGGGCTTAACGGTTACCTCCGCTTGGCTTGTTAATCCGTGTCCAGGGGTTCCCAGGGTTAGTACCCAACAACTTTGGATGCTGACACCATAAAAGTCCTTTTAGAAGGTTTTTATTTGCAGGGGTAACATCCAATAAACATAGTCTCGAATAGGAACGGAGGGTAAGGATGAAGAAACTCAGGCACCTTGAACTGCTGACAATTAAAATGTCTCTAACACAAATCCAGAGAGTAGCTACTCGCAGCTGGGCACTTCAATGCTGAACAAATCTCTAGCCAGAGATTATGGCAGTCAGCGCTTTGATCCGGAAACTTGCAAAGTCTCTGACACAGAATAAACACTCAACCGAAAGTGAACAAGAACCTTTCCTCAGTACCTGGAACTTTCTCTGTCTCCTTGGCAGTACTGCGAAACTGTGGACTTGTTAGTGTCCATAACAACCCAGCAACCAGGCTCTTCTTGAGATGCCAGCTTGTTGGCCCTCCTCCGAAGAGTCCTCCCCCAGTCGCTTACACGAGCTGTGGTGCCCCTCCAAGATTGAGAGCGCACCCAGACGCCTTGAATCCTCCCTCAGTTACTGCGCCTCGGACCATCCGGTTTCGAGACTCGGGAACAGACGGATCCTTGCCCCAGACTAAGCGGGTCTGTGGGGCTAGTCAGACTGACCATGTTGCAGGACGGCAAACGTTCCCGGGCCTGGGACCCCTCGCGGGGCTACCCCGGTCCAGATTCAGGAACAGGCAGCTACTGCTGAACCCTGAACACGTGACTTCAGCACCTTAAGTACCCTTCCCCAGACTACACAGCGGGGCCAGACGCACCCACTGATTGGCTCCGGGGAAGACTGATACCCATGACGTCCAACCAGGCCTGGTTCTTGGCCTGTCATGTGTACCTCACTGCACCCATGACCAGGCAGAACCCTAGTACAGCCCAGCCAAACTGATGCCAAAGTAAACCTGTACAATTAACCCTCAGAACCCCATTACTGTTCTGAGAGAAAAAACAAAATTTTCACATATAGCGGAAACCTTGTAAAAGTGTCACCGCTACATAGGTTTCCACACTATTTATCTGCAGGAGATAAAAGACATCACAGTGACTATGGAGGAAGAGGACGGACATGACGGGGGGGTTACTGGGTGTAAATAGAAAATAAGATCTTATTACCTCCTCTGCTGCCACTTCCAGCAATGTCTTCTCTCTACTTCCTCCCGACTCACCTCTCACCCGGAACTTCCTGTGTGCACCTGATATCACTTCCTGTCTGTAGCTGACATCATTTCCTGTCTGTCTTCTTAGCGATCTCCTTTCTGGATAGAAGTGAAATCACCATCTTGTGAAGCTCAGAGGAACTGCAGCCCTGAGGAACATCTCTTAGTGTGAACAGGGCCTTGTGCTGTGTGTGTATGTACTGTATATCCTTATAGAGGGGGTCATCTCCACTCCCAGCAAGGGGGATAGAAATATATTACTGCCTAGTCCAGCCTTTATCATTTATCAACCAGGGTTCCTCCAAAGGATTTTAGGGGTTCCCTCAGAATTGATCAATTTCTGTCTCTCGGTAACAACAATTTCATGATAATGTAAAAATGTCCTTCTTTCACTGATCACTGATATAAGGGTATCCTTCTCCCATCGGTCACCAATAAGGGCAGTAAACCAAGAGGATGCTCTGTTGGAAAGGTCTCCAAATCTGCTCTTGCCCTTATATATTTCTGCACCATATAATGCAGATGCTGGCTATGGTTGCTGGAACCTATCAGACCTTGGTGCTGAGAACTGCAAAATTGTTTAAAGGCATCGGTCAGCCGGCCACCTTCTCCACAGCTTCTTCTGACCGACTGAAGCCTCAGAAACACATTGTCCAGCACCAGGAAATGGTAACCTCCCAGGGTCTGGAAATGTGTTACTTTTCTTCAAGGCCCCTTGAAGATGTTTCATCCTCTGTTCCCTCTGCAAAGTCAGGATGAGTTCTGAAACCTTACCCTTGTAACGTGGATCAAGAAGGGTTGCCAGCCAGTAATTATCCCTCTCCTTAATACTACAAATCCTAGAGTTCTTTCGCAGGCTTTGCAGGATCAGGGAGGCCATGCAGCGTAAGTTTGCAGAGGCATTCGATCCTGAGTCCTCCGGGTCACTAAGGATCACATTATCCATAACTATCTCCTCCCAGCCACGTACAACTCCTTGGATTTCTGGGGACTGAAAACCATCCCTTGAAGACTGCTGCATGTTATCCTCGATATCCATGCTGACACAATTCTCCTCCTCCTCCTCCTGTTCTTCCTGTGGGTTTGGCGGACCCACAGGAATGCTATCTGGATAAAGGGGGCCTTGAGAGGAAAGGAAGTCCTCCTTTGCCTCAAGTGCCCTGTCCATGATTCCACGAAGCGTGTGCTCCAACAGGAAGACTAGAGGGACAGTGTCACTGATGCATACATTGTTGCTGCTCACCATCCTTGTGGCCTCCTCAAATGGTGACAGGACAGTGCATGCATCCTTAATCAGTAGCTACTGGCATAAAGAAACCAAGCTCCCCTGATCCTGTCCTGGTACCCTGCTTGCACAGGTGCTCATTGATGCCCCTCTGCTGCATGTGCGGGCACTGCAGCATTGCCAACATTGGGTTCCACATGGTGGGCATGTCACAAATGAAGCGGTTGATGGGCAGGTTACATTCCCTTTGAATATCAGCCAGCCGAGCACTGGCATTGTATGAACGGCGGAAATGACAACAGACTTTTCTGGCCAGCCTAAGATCTTGTAAGCCTGGGTAGCTGGTCAAGAAATGCTACACCACCAAATTCAGGACATGTGCCAAACATGGAACATGGGTCAAGTGTCCCTGTTAGAGGGCAGAGAGAAAGTTGGTACCATTGTCACATAAAACCATTCCTAGCTGAATCTGGCATGGTGTCAACCACCTCTGAGCCCGTCCCTGCAGAGCTGGCAGAATCTCTGCCCCAGTGTGGCTCCTGTCCTCTAGGCAGACCAACTCAAGCACCGCATGACATCTTTTTGCTGCTGGTTGAGCTGGTTGAGCATTTAGGGAGCACCGCTGGTTCAGAGGACAATTCTGCAGAAGAGGCCATAGAGGAAGAAGAAGAGGAGGGAGGGGAGCATACAGATGTTGTTGTAGAATCACCGCTAGCTTTTTGGAGGTGTGGTGGCGGAACAAGCTCCAACACTGAACCCTGTCCTGCATCCTTCCCAGCTGCCAGCAGAGTTACCCAGTGCGCTGTGAAGGAAAGGTAATGACCCTGCCCATGCCTGCAGGACCATGAGTCAGCGGGAATATGAACCTTACTGCTGATCGCCCTGTCCAACGAGGCGAAAACATTGCCTACCACATCGCTGTAGAGAGCCGGAATGGCCTTACATGAAAAGAAATGGCGTTTTGGAACCTGCCACTGCATACAGCACATTCCACAAATTCACGAAAGGGGGCTGAGTCTGACAGCTGAAAAAGCAGCAGTTGTGGTTCCCAAGCGGCTGCTGCTCTGGCCACATTTGAACCGCTTCAGACATTGGTTGCAAACAGCAACAGTGTGATCTGCTGCACTCGTGTTGAAAAGGCCCACACCAAGGAACATTTAAAAGTCAGCAGCGCTCTGCACGTGCGGAGCTCTGCGGTGTGATGCAATAGGGTGGCTGCCCTTAAGCTGACCCCTGGAGGACATCCTGCCTCATTTGAGTTTTGCCTCCTCCTCACTTTCCTCCTCTGTTCCTTTAGGCACCCAAGTATGGTCAGTGACCTCATCATTCCCTCCCTCCTCGTCACTGGAGCAAACTTGGCAGTATGCTCACAGCTTGGGGAACATGGCTGTTTCTCATCCTTCTGTGGCACCCACTCTCTCTAGGCTCACATTACTCCCTTTCTCCATCTGGGAACCAACATCAGAGCCTTCAAATTGCTGCGCATCCTCCAGCAGCATGTGACCGACACTGTGGTCGAATAATTCTGAGGACTCCTCCGTGCATGATGGTGGCGCTATGGAAGGAATAACTGTGGACAAGGAGCTGGTGGAATAGGCCGCATTGACAGCTGCGTTGGAAGGCAAACTACTATGAGCCTGGGTGACAGAGGATGAGGAGGATGAGGATGGCTTTGTTATCCACTCCACCAACTCTTCTGCATGTTGTAGCTCAATAACATGGCCAGCAGCAGAAAAAAAGGACAAGCATGCCCCACGGCCACCACTGTTCACTGTAGACACAGAAACTGCTTGCCCTCTTTTAGTGGCCTGGGAGTGTCTGCCTCTCCGTGGAGGCCTATCGGACATGATGGGTATTTTTTTTGCAACACCACACTGCACTGTATTGTGTACTGTGTACACCACCAGAATAGTAGTAGCAACTGCACTACGGCTGCACTGTATTGTGTAATGTGTACACCACCAGAAAAGTAGTAGCAACTGCACTATGGTTGCTAGGGGTGCAATGGATCATCACCAAACCGTGATCCGAACGGGTCACCCTGTTCGGATCGGCACACGCCGCGCTCCGCGGCCTCGGCCTTAGGAAAGGCGCGGCTTCGGCCTAGCTCCGGAGCCATGTCACAGCCTGCAGTCACAGCCATTCCTCCATACCCTGCCAATACTCTGCAATACCCTGCCAATACTCTGCCAATACTCGGTAATACCCAGCCATACTCGGCGATACCCAGCCATGCTCAGCCGTACCCATCCATACTCAGCCAATATTACAGTGGGGGAGATGTATATTACAGTAGGGAGATTGTGGATATTACAGTGGGGATTATATGGTGGTCGAATTTTCACAGGTTTTTGCAAATTCAATTATTATTTGCTGATCCGAAAAATTATCCGATCCGTGACTCTGATCCGAGTAACGATCCGATCCGTGAGTTTTTTTGATCCGTTGCACCCCCAATGGTTGATCTGTATTGTGTACTGTGTACACCACAGAAAAGTAGTAGCAACTATATATATATATATATACTAGCCTGTCTGTATATATATATATTGTAGCAGAGCGTCCCAGAGAGAGCCAGGAGAAGTCCTGTTCGGGGTTTATACATCTCCCAGGCTCCTCTCATATACATTCAGAGGTCTCTGAGACATGATCCAGTTCGGATCTTAGTCCTCCTCTCCAGGCTAATTTAAGCTCACCTGAGCAAACAGCCTTTGCTCTCTGCCTGGGACACACAAACAGGGATGGTTTGTGAGAAGCCAAAAGGTTGGTAAAACCCTTTAAAAACTCTTTACAGAAACTGACAAGCGGTAGGCTTGCTCAGCCTGATAGTTAGAGACGGTGTATGGTATAGTTAGAGCCGAGACACGGCTAGGACTTTTGTTTGTTTATTTCTGTTTTGATGTGTTTTCTGGAAGACTGTGCAGCACCTGTGTATGGACTTGTATTTAAATCAAATAAACCCAGCACTGTTTTCACTACCTCAAGTGGATTTGGTATCTGTGCCTTACTAAACAGCCTATCCCAGTGAGCTTTGTACCTGCTACCTGTCCCCCAGGTTACATATGGTGGATTTCAGCGGGCAGCTGTAGTAAGTTACTACTTAAAAGGCCAGTACCTAGAGTAACTAAACATGGAGGAAATCCTAAAACAGTTGATGATATCCAACGCTGCGCAACAGCAAACAAACGCTGCACTTCAAGCTGCACAACAGCAAGCAACCGCTGAACAGAAGAAAACAAATGCTGCACTACAGCAAGCAAACGCTGCACAGCAGAAAACAAACGCTGCACTCCACGCTGCACAACAGCAAGCAAATGCTGCAATCCACGCTGAACAGCAGAAAACAAACGCTGCACTCCACGCGGCACAACAGCAAGCAAACGCTGCACAACAGCAAGCTAATGCTATCGCACAGGAACAAACGCAGAGGCTGTTTGAACAGCTAGCCACTGATGCAAAAGCAGATAGGAAAACCTTGTCTGAGGTTGTGGAGACGCTAGCACAGTGGTCACCTGCTAACGTTGATAATGTTGGAGACAAGCCCTCAGCCATCCATGTGGCTCGCTTTCTGACTAAGGTGACTACAGATGATGATCCAGAGGCCTTTCTGCTAACGTTTGAACGGACCGCTGAGAGGGAAGGTTGGCCTAAAACCCAGTGGGCAGGACTGGTCGCCCCGTTGCTTACTGGGGAATCGCAGAAGGCCTACTATGATTTGGAGTCAGCAGAAGCAGCAGACTATGAAAAGGTCAAACAGGAAATACTGGCACGACTTGGTGTCACTTTGGCAGTTCGAGCACAGCGGGTCCACAGCTGGTCCTTCCAAGACGAGAAGCCTCCAAGATCGCAGATGTTCGACCTAATTCACCTGGTGAGGAAATGGCTACAGCCGGAGTCCCTGTCTGGGCCACAAATAGTGGAGCGTGTGGTCATGGACCAGTTTCTGAGGTCACTACCCATTTCCCTGCAGGAGTGGGTGAGTCAAGGAGACCCCAATTCGGCAAACCACCTGGTGGAACTTGTTGAAAGGTATTTTGCTGCAAAGAACCTGGTCACCACCCCTACAGCCGCACGGACTTTCCGCCCAAAGCCACGGTCTCCCCAGGCAACCGGTAAGACTGTTCCAGGGGAAGTGGGTGGTAAGCATGGCAAGGAAATAGGGGGGAGGATTTTTGGTGCCAGGACTGAAGCTTGGCATCCCAAACAAGGGAAGCCAGTGCCTGTCAGCAAACCAAACTGGGGAAACGTCAGGTGTTTTCGTTGCCAAGAAATGGGACATGTTGCGGCAAATTGTCCATTGACAGATGAACCAATGCAGTGTGATTTATCTATTAGAAGGCAGTCTATGTTTGCAGCGGTTTCATGTACTGCAAACCCAAATATGAGAAAACCAATGTGCCAAATGACTGTGAATGATAAGCCTATTACAGCCTTGCTGGACTCTGGAAGTCTAGTGACTTTGGTTACAGCTGAAATGATTGAACCTGTGAATTATCATGCTAAAAATGTTGCTGTGATCTGTACACATGGGAATACCCGGGAGTATCCTGTAACCACTGTTCAGTTTAAAACTGGTTTAGGTACAGTGACCCATCCGGTTGGACTTGTTCCCCACTTGGTGCATGAGGCCATCATTGGTAGGGACTTCCCTAAGTTTTGGGAACTGTGGGATCATCCCAACTCGGTCGCAGTACCTGACTCAGTCGCAGAGCCAGAATTCCTGGCCACTACTGACAATGTGGGTTCAGGGGACTCTTCTCAGGGCTCCCCCGCTTTTCCTCTCTCGGTTATGGCAGGAGAGCTGGAGGACCCTGAGGAGGTCCCCACTACCAGTAGAGCCGGACAGCCGTCTGCTGACCCCGAGCCTATGTTAGAGTTTGATGACCTTAATGTGCATAAGGAAAATTTTGGTACTGAGCAGAGAAAAGACCATACCCTTTCCAGGGCCTGGGAAAATGTAATAGTGATTAATGATGTACCTGTCGAACCCGGAGACAGGCCCTGTTTTCCTTATTTCAGCAGCAATGAGGATTTACTGTATCGTGTATGTAAAATGAATGATGAAGTGGTTGAGCAGTTGGTGGTCCCTAAGCCATACAGACGGCTGGTGTTAGAACTTGCCCATGGGCACTTGCTAGGAGGCCATTTAGGGGTTGAAAAAACGACTGAAAGGGTGTTGCGCAGGTTTTACTGGCCCGGGTTACAGAAAGATGTTAAGAATTATTGTCAATCCTGTCCTGTGTGTCAGATGTCAGCCCCACTATCCCACTTCCGAAGTCCTTTAGTGCCCTTGCCTATCATTGAAGTGCCCTTTGAGAGGATTGCCATGGACCTTGTGGGCCCACTTCCCAAGTCTGCCTGGGGTCATCAGCATATCCTCGTAATCATGGATTATGCTACCCGTTACCCTGAAGCAGTTCCCTTACGTGCCGCGTCTGCTAAAAACATTGCCAAAGAACTGTTTATGGTGTTCAGTCGGGCTGGTATTCCGAAAGAAATCCTTACAGACCAGGGCACCCCGTTTATGTCGCGAATAACTAGGGAGCTCTGCAAGTTATTTAAGGTGACGCAGCTGCGAACCTCAGTGTATCATCCTCAAACGGATGGCTTAGTGGAACGCTTCAATAAGACGTTAAAGAGCATGTTAAAAAAGGTTGTGGACAAGGATGGGAAAAACTGGGACTTCCTGATACCATACTTGATGTTTGCCATCAGGGAGGTTCCCCAGTCCTCTACGGGGTACTCCCCATTTGAGTTGCTTTATGGGAGACACCCTCGGGGACTCTTAGACATAGCCAAAGAAACTTGGGAGGGAGAACAGACACCCCATAAAAGTGTCATTGAGCATATTGCCCAAATGCAGGAGAGGATTGCAGCAATCATGCCAGTGGTAAAAGAACACTTACTGCAGGCCCAGGCAGCCCAACAGAGAATATACAACAGGGGGGCCCAACTCCGTGTTTTCTCACCTGGTGACAGGGTCCTGGTGTTAGTTCCCACTGTTGAGAGCAAGTTCCTGGCTAAGTGGCAGGGTCCCTTTGAAGTAATTGAGAGAGTTGGGGAGGTCAACTACAAGGTTTATCAACCAGGAAAAAGGAAGCCCGAACAGGTTTACCATATAAACCTGTTAAAACCCTGGAAGGATAGAATTGTGTTAACTGCAAGGCCTCTCCCAGTAACGCCTACGGGTACTGAGTCCCCTCTCATCCCTGAGGTCACGATTCCAGACACCCTCTCATATTCCCAAAAACAGGACACTAGAGAATTCCTGATAAGGAATAGAGAGAAGTTTTCAGAGTTACCTGGCACGACTTCAGCAGTTCAGCATGATATTGTTACTGAACCTGGGGTACGTGTCAAGCTCAAACCTTACCGAATTCCTGAAGCGAGGAGAAAGGACATCAGCAAGGAAGTTAAAAAAATGTTGGAGCTGGATGTCATTGAGGAATCCAATAGTGACTGGTCTAGCCCCATCGTGTTAGTCCCAAAACCGGATGGCACGTGGAGGTTCTGTAACGACTTCAGGAAACTTAATGCGGTGACAAAGTTTGACACATACCCAATGCCCAGAGTAGACGAACTTATAGACCGACTTGGCAAGGCTCGCTATCTTACCACTTTGGACTTGACAAAAGGGTATTGGCAAATACCCCTAACTGGTAGCGCCAAAGAGAAGACTGCGTTTGTGACCCCAGACGGTTCCTTTCAATATAAAAAAAATGCCTTTTGGGTTGCAAAATGCCCCCGCGACATTTCAGAGGGCCATGGACAGGACCCTAAAACCCCACCGACGATATGCAGCAGCCTATCTAGATGATATAGTGGTACATAGTACTGATTGGGAGTCTCACTTGCCTCGTGTCCAGGCTGTTCTTGATTCCCTCTTCAAAGAAGGTTTTACGGCAAATCCAAAAAAATGTGCCATTGGTCTAGAGGAAGCCAAGTATTTGGGCTACACTATTGGCCGTGGTGTCATAAAACCACAAGTGAGTAAAATAGCAGCCATCCAGGAATGGCCACGCCCTGCAAACAAAAAGCAGGTCAGGGCCTTTCTTGGTATTGCGGGGTATTATAGAAGATTTATCCCAAATTTTGCAACTATAGCTGCCCCTCTGACAGACCTTACGAAAGGGAAAGACTCTGTAATGGTGAAATGGTCCCCAGTAGCAGAGGAGTCTTTCCAGGTCCTGAAGAAGGCTCTGTGTGCACAGCCAGTACTGTACTCTCCCGATTTCTCCAGAGAGTTTTTGGTTCAGACGGATGCGTCTGATGTTGGTATCGGGGCGGTACTGTCACAGGTATACAATGGGGAAGAACACCCTGTCGTGTACCTAAGCAGAAAGCTCAATGACCATGAGAAAAAGTATGCGGTCATTGAAAAAGAATGTTTAGCCATAAAATGGGCCGTGGACGCACTCAGATACTATTTGTTAGGGCGCCAGTTTGACTTAATAACTGACCACGCTCCCCTTAAATGGATGGCCCAAAAGAAGGAGACTAATAGACGGGTGAACCGGTGTTTTTTGGCTCTACAGGATTACTCCTTCACCGTAAAAAACAGGCCAGGTGTGGAGATGGGGAATGTAGATGCCCTGTCCCGTGTTCACTCCTGTTGGGCCACAGGTGTTCCAACCCTGGGGTTGAAACAAGGGGGGAGGATATGTAGCAGAGCGTCCCAGAGAGAGCCAGGAGAAGTCCTGTTCGGGGTTTATACATCTCCCAGGCTCCTCTCATATACATTCAGAGGTCTCTGAGACATGATCCAGTTCGGATCTTAGTCCTCCTCTCCAGGCTAATTTAAGCTCACCTGAGCAAACAGCCTTTGCTCTCTGCCTGGGACACACAAACAGGGATGGTTTGTGAGGAGCCAAAAGGTTGGTAAAACCCTTTAAAAACTCTTTACAGAAACTGACAAGCGGTAGGCTTGCTCAGCCTGATAGTTAGAGACGGTGTATGGTATAGTTAGAGCCGAGACACGGCTAGGACTTTTGTTTGTTTATTTCTGTTTTGATGTGTTTTCTGGAAGACTGTGCAGCACCTGTGTATGGACTTGTATTTAAATCAAATAAACCCAGCACTGTTTTCACTACCTCAAGTGGATTTGGTATCTGTGCCTTACTAAACAGCCCATCCCAGTGAGCTTTGTACCTGCTACCTGTCCCCCAGGTTACAATATATATATATATATATATACGGAATGCACTGTAGAATGTAGATCTAGGCTACACTGACTGGATGCTGTAGAGTGTATAGATATATATATGTGTGTGTATATACTAGACTGTCTGTGTATATATATATATATATATATATATATATCAAATACACTGCCTGAATTAGATTAGAAATAGAACACCACAGAATGCACTGTAGAATGCAGATCTAGGCTACACTGACTGGATGCTGCAGAGTATATATATATATATATATATATATATATATATATATATATATATATACTAAACTGACTGTGTATGTGTGTATATATATATATATATATATATATATATATATAATCAAATACACTCCCACTAACTGAATAACCTGCCTGCTTAATCTAAATCACACTATCTCTCCGTCCACACCAGCAACACTACACAGGGCTGCCATGTAGGCAGCCTTATATAGTGTGGGGTGTGGACTTAGTGCCCCTGAGCCATGATTGTCCAAAGGCACCCTTCCTTTGGCCAATTATGGCTCTCTTAGCAGAGGGCGCTGGGATTGGCCAAAGCATGCAGGTCAGGTGGGAGAAAAAGAGCACAGAGGATAGGGAGGGGAAGGAGCAGAGATAGAGGATGGGGAGGGGAGGGAGCTTAACGAGGGTGGGAGTAAAAGGAGACTAAAAAGGATGGGGAGGGGAAGGAGCCTAGAGAAGTTTGGGAGGGGAAGGACCTAGAGAGGATGGGGAGGGAAAGGAGCCTAGAGAGGATGGGAAGGGGAAGGAGCAGAGAGGATGGGGGAGGATCAGAGAGGATGGGGGGGAGGATCAGAGAGGATGGGGAGGGGAAGGAGCAGAGAGGATGGAGAAGGGAAGGAGCAGGATGGGGAGGGGAAGGAGCAAAGAGAGGATGGGGAGGGAGCCTAAAGAGGATGGGAGTAGAAGGAGACTAGAGAGGATGGGGAGGGGAAAGAGTCTAGAGAGGATGGTGGGGAGAGGGAACCTAGAGAGGATGGCGAGGGGAAGGAGCCTAGAGAGGAGGGCAAGTAGCTAAGAGGACGGGGATAAGAAGAAGCCTAGTGAGGATGGGAGAGAAGAAGCCTAGAGAGGATGGGGAGGGGAAGGAGACTAAACAGCTTGGGGAGGGGAAGGAGACTAAAGAGCATGGGGAGGGGAAAGAGCCTAGAGAGGATAGGGAGGGAAGGAGCAGAGAGAAGATGGGGAAGCAAGGAGCATAACGAGAATGGGGAGGGAAGGAGCCTAGAGAGAATGGGGAGGGAAGGAGCCTAGAGAGTAGGGATGAGCCGACCCCTCTGTTCGGTTCGCACCAGAACCTGCGAACAGACCTAAAGTTCGTGTGAACTTTAGAACCCTATTAAAGTCTATGGGACTCGAACGTTCAAAATCAAAAGTGCTAACTTTAAAGGCTTATATGCAAGTTATTGTCATAAAAAGTGTTTGGGGACGTGGGTCCTGCCCCAGGGGACTTGTATCAATGCAAAAAAAGACTTTTAAAAACGTAATTTTTTTCGGGAGCAGTGATTTTAATAATGCTTAAAGTGAAACAATAAAAGTGTAATATTCCTTTAAATTTCTTACCTGGGGGGTGTGTATAGTATGCCTGTAAAGGGGCGCATGTTTCCAGTGCTTAGAACTGTCCCTGCACAAAGTGTAATTTCTGCAGGAAAAAAAGTATTTTAAAAGCACTCGCGGTTATAATGAACTGTCGGCTCCCCGTAATACAGAGAACAGTCATTAAAAAATCATTGATAAAAAAAATATGCGTGGGGTTCCCCCTAAATTCAATTACCAGGCCCTTCAAGTCTGGTATTGTTATTAAGGGGAACCCCGGGTCAAATTTAAAAAAAAAGTACGTGGGGTTCCCCCCAAATATCCATACCAGACCCTTCAGGTCTGGTATGGATTTCAGGGGGAACTCCACGCCAAATAAAAAAAAAAATGTTCCCCCAAAAATCCATACCAGACCCTTTATCCAAGCATGCAACCTGACAGGCCGCAGGAAAAGAGGGGGGGGCGACAGAGCGCCCCCCCCTCTTGAACCAGGCCACATGCCCTCAACATTGTGACCCCTCAAAGCACCATGTCCCCATGTTGTTGGGGACAAGGGCCTCATCCCCACAACCCTGGCCGGTGGTTGTGGGGGTCTGCGGGTGGGGGGCTTATCAGAATCTGGAAGCCCCCTTTAACAAGGAGACCCCCAGATCCCGGCCCCCCCGTTTGAAATGGTAAGGGGGTACAAAAGTGTAAAAAATTGTTAAAAAAACACACAGACACCATTGAGATAAGTCCTTTATTAAAAATAAAAAAAAAAAAAAAAGATTCCAGCGGTGGTAATCCACTCTTGCTATCCAGCGATGGCTGATCTCTTCTCCGGGGTCCAGTGATGGGTGATCTCTCCTGATGGTCCAGCGCAGCGGATCCTGTCTCCATTGAGAAACATCAGGAATCCCAGGTTTTAGCTGAGGAGGATGGGGCCACCCCCTCTGACGCAAGGGGGAAGCCAGGCTTCCCCAGTGACGTACGGGTCACCCCGCCCCCCTCTGATGTAACAGAAACCTGCGTTACATCAGAGGGGGGCCGGGTCACCCGTACATCACTGGGGAAGCCCGGCTTTTCCCTTGCGTCAGAGGGGGGCGGGGTCACCCGTACATCACTGGGGAAGCCTGGGTTTCCCCTTGCATCAGAGGGGGGCGGGGTCAGGTGACGGGTTGCTCTGTCCTCCTCAGCTAAGACCTTATCAGGCTGTCGGGATTTCCGCAGAGTCTCCATGGAGACAGGATGCGCTGTTGATATGGACAAGGGCTTCATCCCCACAACCACCGGCCAGGGTTGTGGGGATGAAGCCCTTGTCCATATCAACATAGGGGCATGGTGCTTTGACCCCCAAAGCATCCTCCCAATGTTGAGGGCATGTGGCCTAGTACGGTTCAGGAGGGGGGGCGCTCTCTCCTCTTTTCCTGCGGCCTGCCAGGTTGCGTGCTTGGATAAAGGGTCTGGTATGGATTTTTGGGGGAAACTCCACGCCATTTTTTTTTTAAATTTGGCGTGGAGTTCCCCTTAAAATCCATACCAGATCTGAAGGGCCTGGTAATTGAATTTGGGGGCAACCCCACGCATTTTTTTTTTTTTCATCAATGACTTTTAATGACTCAAAATCCAAAATGTGGCGCTTACAATAAGAATGAAAAATGAACCCAACATTTACTGGTACATCTTAAAGTGTTCAATCAAACAAAGGTGCCTATAAATTACATGTGGAAAAATTGAATATTAACCAAACATGCGATAGTCCATCTTTGAAAATGTTCAATCAAACAAAGTGACAGTAGGTAAAAAATGTTCCATGCGGAAAACAAAGAAAATGGTGAACAATCCAAAAACTGTGATCTTGATCTGCTTACCAGAACCCAGTAGTATATGAGCGATGTTTATCATATAGTGCCAGAGGTGAATGCGATTACACACAGAAACGAAATCCAGAACCCAGTTGTATGTGAACGTTGGTTGACATAAAATGCTGGAAGTTGATGCGATTTCCCACAGGGCAGGATTCACAGGATCAGATGGATGAAGATATACTAGAGGAATCTCCCACGAAGTGAAGGAAAGGAAACAGCCAATAGTGAAGCCCGTAAAATCAATTTAAATTTATTGAAAAATAAATCTACTTACATCAAAGAAAAAGATAACAGGGCATATAAAAGTGGAATCCGCGTACTTGCATCGGCCAGCCTGACATGTTTCATCCAATGGTGGATATCATCAGAGGCATGGCCAATGCTAGAAGTACGCTGGTATATAAAGCAAGTGTTCTGAACAAGCTGTCCGATGATAGGACAGCCTAATTTAATTAGAAAGGCTAAACAGCTGTGATGTGCTGCTGCCTTGAATGTAAGACATTGATACAAGAAAGGCTGAACAGCTGTGATGTGCTGCTGCCTTGAATATAAAACATTAGTACCAGCCAAACCAGGAAGTCCGGGAGCATAATGGACCAAAAAGAAGGACACTAATACAAGCCAAACCAGGAAGTTCGGGAGCATAATGGACCAAAAAGAAGGACACTAATACAAGCCAAACCAGGAAGTTCGGGAGCATAATGGACAAAAAAGGAAATAAAACACACTGCTCATGCGCAGTGCGTCGCACGTCACTACGTAATGCGCGCCTGGAACGCACCGCACATGCGCAGTGCATCATGTGGCCATATCGCGCATGCGCACAGCAGCGTGCACTCCACCGGCGTGCGCGCCATGAGAGCGGTGCGCACTATACTAGTTCCGGTTAACGCTCAGCCCACAGCGCATGCGCAATGAGAACTGCGTTCCAAAACAAAGCCAAAACAAAAACCACAAGAAGCACAGCGTCATATCCGGATTTTAAGCCGGAAACAACACAGCGCTATAATGGCAAGGGAGTCACATTGGCCGGAACCTCCCAATAGATCCTGCACGTACTGCAGCATATAAAAGGAGATGCAATGTGAACTCGTGTAATATTTAAATAGACATCATTGAACGGACATCATCACTGGCATTTGTTGGAAAAGTAAATATAGTTCTTGGACAAAAATATATCTAAACGAAAATAAAATTACAGTGTAAATACAATAATAAAATCTGCAGGGCGCCCTGGTACATTAAAGATGTAGATAAACATATGTTCAATGTGGAAACAAACTGGAAATTAATACCTCCACATGAATATATATATAAGACTGTATATAAAATTATGCACATCCATTGTGACATCTGCACCACAGAGGAAAAAAGGGGAGGCTCGTGGTTCGTGCATAGTAACAATGGAAGAAAAAGCATATAAAGCTAAAATTATTGCAGCGAGCACTGCCCAATAGTGTCCACTACAATAAAAAATCTATTAAAATCAAAGTGCGAATATTAGCTGTTATTAATAAAACAATTTACGTCCCAATCGACATTCATGCCGAAAGGGGTGTAACACTTTAGGTCATAGATCCAGCGAGTCTCGAGCTTGGATATTTCACGTTTTGACATGCTACCACGCCAGTGAGGGTTAAATCTGTCAATCCCTACAAACGTAGTCCCATTGGGATTCTGGTTATGGAATTCTAAATAGTGTCTGGACACAGTATGTTTGGGGAAACCTTTTTTAATGTTTGCAATGTGCTCACCCACCCTAACATGCATTGCTCGAGTCGTGCGGCCTACATATTGTAGGCCGCATGGACAGATTAGGAGATACACCACATTTAATGATGTGCAGGTGATAAAGGTATTAATATCAAAGGTCCTGCCTGTGGTGTGTGATTTAAAGTGACAAATCTTCCTACTCTTGTCTTTATTAACAAGACAGACATTGCAATACCGACAAGGGTGATAGCCTTTGGATTTTTGAAAGAACGACACTCTATTAGGGGCGTCAAGGATATTGGGTGCCACCTGAAGTTTCAAAGGGGGAACACCTCTGAAGATAATCTGTGGTCTATCCGGGAGCACCGGACCCAAAACCTTGTCATTCCTAAGGACTTCCCAATGTTTAGAAAATATTTTCTTAATATCACAGTGTTGATGTGAATAGGTAGTAACCATGGAGAAATTATAGTCAATTTTAGTGCTCATTGGGTTTTTTATTCTATGGAGGATATTATTCCGATCCATATCGGCCACCTGATCTATGACTTCATTTAGATCCTTATGTGAATAACCCTTCTCGATAAACTTAAATTTCAGGGTCTCAGACTGTGTAAGGAAATCCTCTCTAAGGGTACAATTTCGTCATGAATGAAGAAACTGGCTCTTAGGCACAGATTTCAGCCAGGAGGGATGATGGCAACTCCCAAGGCCAATATAGCCATTTCTATCTGTCTCCTTGAAGAAGGTGGTAGTATTGAAAACACCATCTCTGACCTGTATACTCAAATCCAAAAAGTGGATTTTTTCAGTGCTACTTTCAGATTGTAAAACAATTCCCAAGCTGTTATTATTGAGACATTGCATGAAGTCATTGAGTGATGTTTGATCACCATTCCATAGGAGGAGGATGTCGTCTATATAACGACCCCAGTAGACCAATTCCGGTCTTCTGTTGGTATAGACGACATCCTCCTCCCACTTCGCCATGAATAAATTGGCCATACTCGGCGCAAATTTTGCGCCCATGGCGACTCCTCTATTTTGGAGGTAATGTGTGCCCCCGAACCAGAAATAGTTATGGGACATGGCGTATTTCAGTAGATCTAGAATGAATTCTCTCTGCAGAGCAATCAAATTAGTGTCTCTTGTTAGAAACAACTCAACTGCATTCAGGCCATCCTGATGTGAAATAATGGTGTAGAGGGAGGCCACATCAGCAGTGACCATGATATAGCCTTCCCTCCACTCCATATTCTCCACGCTCCGAATTACCTGAGCCGAATCCTTAATATAAGAAGGGGTACCCATTACCAGAGGTTGTAAAAAGCCATCTATGTATTTACCAACTCTCGAGGTTATGGAGTCTAGGCCACTAATAATGGGTCTCCCCGGTGGATTAACAAGGCTCTTATGTATTTTTGGTAAAAAATACATGATAGGCTTTCTAGGGGCCAAAGGAATTAGGAAATCTCTCTCTTTCTCGGTGAGGAGATTGTTCTGAAATCCAGCATCAACCAGATTGGAGAGTGCCTTTTTAAATCTGAAGATGGGATCATGGTTTAATGGTATATACGTGTCGTGATCAGACAGTATTCTCCCCATTTCTCCAATGTAAGCACTTTTGTCCATCACAACAATCCCGCCCCCTTTATCAGCGGGGCGGATGATAATGTCATCCCTTTTTTTTAAGAGACTCAAGGCCTGCATGGAAACGTGAGTCTTTATAACTTCGCTTGATTTTTAAAGAATCGATATCTTTCAAAATCAACTCCTTAAATACAGACACAGATGGAGATACAAAACCAGGAGGGTTAAAAAGAGAAGCATTAGAGAGACCCGAATGTCTCACTCCCACATCTTCTCTGGCGGAGGCAGCAGTGGCCTGGGTCAAAAAGTATATTTTTATATTAACCTTTCTGATATACTTCTGTATATCGATGAAAGCCCCAAACTTGCTCAAGGGTTTATCCGGAGCAAATTTGATGAGACTTTTAATGACTGTTCTCTGTATTACGGGAGCCGACAATTCATTATAGCCGCGAGTGCTTTTGAATGACTTTTTCCTGAAAAAATTACACTTTGTGCAGGGACAGTTCTAAGCACGGGAAACATGCGCCCCTTTACAGGCATACTATACACACCCCCCAGGTACGAAATTTAAAGGAATATTACTATTTTATTGTTTCACTTTAAGCATTATTTAAATCACTGCTCCCGAAAAAACAGCTGTTTTTAAAACTTTTTTTTTTGCATTGATACATGTCCCCTGGGGCAGGACCCAGGTCCCCAAACACTTTTTATGACAATAACTTGCATATTAGCACTTTAGATTTCTCCCATAGACTTTTACAGGGTGTTCGCAGCTTTTTGTATTTGCAGCGAACACCCCAAATTGTTCGCTGTTCGGTGAACAGGCGAACAGGCAATGTTTGAGTCGAACATGAGTTTGACTCGAACTCGAAGCTCATCCCTACTAGAGAGAATGGGGAGGGGAAGGAGCCTAAAGAGGATGGAGAGGGGAAGGAGCAAAGGGAGAGGATGGGGAGGGGAGGGAGCCCAAAGAGAATGGGAGTAGTGGACTAGAGAGACTGGGAAGGGGGTGGAGTCTACAAAGGATGGGGATGGGAACAAGCAGAGAGAGGATGGGGAGGGAAGGGAGCCTTGAGGGGATGGGGAGGGGAGGGAGCCTTGAGAGGATGGGGAGGGGAGGGAGCCTAGAGAGGATGGGGAGAGAATGGGGAGGGGAGGGAGCCTTGAGAGGATGGGGAGGGGAGGTAGCCAAGAGAGGATGTGGAGGGGGAGACTAGAGAAGATTGGGGGATGAGAGGGAACCTAGGGAGGATCAGGAGGGGGAGGAGCCAAGAAAGAAAGAGGAGAGGAAGGATCTTAGAGGGTGGGGAGAGGAGGGAGCCTGAAGAGGATGGGGAGGGGAAGGAGCCTAAAGAGTGTAGCAAGGTTCCAGGCCTCCTTTGGTCTAATGAGAACCTCCAGGCACAGAGATAGCTGACATCCTCTTGTATTTAGTGGGTTGTAAGGCATAGTGGGTACAAAGATGATTAAAGTCATTGGGCGCCAGACACTTCTTGAATGCAAAAGAGATTTTATTTCTCTTAAACTTTTGGGGAAAAGAGGGTTAGGTCACCCTTAGATATGTAGCAAGTTCAATTGGCAGAGTCAGAGACTTCAATAGAAGGACAGCCATGCAAGGAAAGTATCCAGCAAGGCGCCACATCTACACATGTAGGAATGCTGCCCCCTATGGCAACAGTCTTTAACAGTTCCTAACACAAGTTCAACAGTTCCTTTTACTTCCACTACAACTTCTCTTTGTAGTTCTTCAGCCCACTGAGCTCCCGGTCTCTCACTAGATTTACTGACTCTGAATCCCTTGAGCTCTTCCAATCTTCACGGTGGTATCTTCCTCAAGCATCACCCCCACCTCTCTGCTGGGTCCCTAGCGTGGCACTCAAGATACCTCTCAAGCTTCAGCCCACTGGCCTGCTCAGTCCCTGGCTTGACACACAAGGCTGCTCTGCAAGTGTCCCCTTTGCTGGCTGGGTCCCTGGCTTGATACCCACTGAAGGTTCCCGATTCTTCACCATTCCCGATTGGTGAGAATACTGCTCAGGTCCTTGGTTCAGTTACTCACTGTGGTCCATGGTAATAAGGTGTTTGGTCCCTTAGTGGCGACAACTTCCCTTCTACCTCCGACCACGACAGGTTCTCCGGCCAGCAGAACCGTCACTTCTGGCTGATTTGCCAGCCGCAATGCTTCTGGACAGGCCCTCAGACAGCCTAGTAGTCAGATGTGCTCGGGATAGGCCCAAACTCCGGCCTAGCAGCCCAGGCAGTACAACACAGCCGTCCAGGTGGCACAGAACACAGATCACCTGACTTCACCCAAATATATAGGCTCTCCCAGCAGGCCAAGGGATTGAATAAAACCCCTGGCCATTGGCTGAGGTATTCCATATACCCATAATCTGACCTTGCGTTGCCCTTCTCATATCTAGTACCACTAAGCACCTGGCCACTTAGTGGTAGAAGAGAAAAGTGCAACAAGTGCAAACTTAGACATATATTGATTCTCCCTAACAATCAACCAGAATAGTAAATTTGTTAGGGGAAACCCGGCCTAAACTCCATGGTGCTACAAGAGGATGGGGAGGAGAAGGAGCAGAGAGCGCATGGGGAGGGGAGGGAGCCTAAAGAGAATGGGAGAGAAGGGGCTTAGAGAGAATGGAAAGGAGCCTAGAGAGGATGGGGAGGAGGAGCCTAGAGAGGATGGGCGAGAAGGAGCCTAGAGAGGATGGGGAGAGAAGGAGCCTAGAGAGGATGGGGAGAGAAGGAGCCTAGAGAGGATGGGGAGAGAAAGAGCCTAAATAGGTTGGGGAGGAAAAGGAGCTTAGAGTGGATGGGGAGGAGAAGGAGCCTAAAGAGGATGACTAGGGTAAAGAACCTAAAGAGGATGGGAAGGGAAGCAGCCTAGAGAGGCTGTGGAGGAGAAGTAATGTAGAGAAAATGGGAGAGAAGGAGCCTACAGAGTGGGAGGGGATACAGTATATCCTAGAGGGGTTTGGAAGGGGAAGGACCCTACAGAGGATGGGGAGGGGAAGGAGCCTACAGAGGATGGGGAGGGGAAGAAGCCTAGATAGGATGGGGAGAGGAAGGAATCTGGAGAAGATGAGAGGGAAGAAGCCTAGAAAGGATGGAAAGTGAGATGCCTAGAGAAGATAGGGGGGAAAAAGCCTGGGGAGGGGGTGCACTGGGAAAAGAGCCTAGAAAGGATGGGAAGGGGAAGGAGCCCAAAGAAGATGGGGTGATGGATAAGATGGCAGAGAAAGAGCCTAGAAAGGATGAGGAGAGAAGGAACCTAGAAAAGAGGGGGAGTGGAAGGAGCCTAGAGAGGAGGGGGCTGATCCTAGAGGGGGTTGGAAGTGGAAGGAACCTAGAGAGGATGGGGAGGGTTCGGAGCCTAGAGAGGATGGGGAAAATGAAACCCAGGGAGGATGGGGGATATGGAACCCATGGGGACGATGGAGCCTACAGAGGTTAGGAAGAGGAAGGAGCCTGAAGACCAGGGGAAGGAGCCTAGAAAGGATGTGGAGGTGAAGGACCCTAGAGAGGATGGGAGGAGAATACATTTGAGTAGGTTTCTGGCACTACAGAGTCCATATGATCACCTCTGGCATTCAGCACTTGCCATTGTCCTCACTGTGTTCATTTTCTACAAACACCAACCCATAAGTGCCCTGCTCCCAGGAGAATAATTACAGTATTGGACTCATTTAGTATGCGGTACATGAAAGTATTATGCACTAAACCTTCTGCCAAAGAAAAAACTACTTTTCATACTCCCATCTCTTTACCGAGTTGTTTTAAAGTAGGACTAAAAGCATTTGATTTTCTGGGGAGTGGAGAAGGATTGGACCCGCTGTCAGGTTTTTACTGCTGCCTGGGCCTCCATTAGGGAGATTTACCTTCTCTATTTTTCCTGTTTAAAATTATCACCAAAAAGTGAAAAAAAAAATCCTGAGATTTGGGGTGTCACCAGAACGGGAATAGGAAAAGGAGGACTCCCTATTACACCTCTGTATGTAGGAGTGCACTGCAACTATATTTTTACACCATTGTTTATAGAGGAAGTTTTCCAAATATATTATAACACACTGTATGTAGGGAGTGCTCTCTAATTGTATTTTACATGATTGTATGTAGGGGGCGCTCTTCAAACAGATTATAATGCCTTTGTAGGTAGGGGCGCTCTCCAAATAGATTATTACACCATTATATATAAAAGAGGTGCTTTCCAACTAGAATATTACACCATTGTATGCAGAAACTACCCCAACCACCCCTCCTCACCATCCAATAGAAATCGGAGGAATTGTTTCTTCTTCCAGAAATCCAGACCTACAGAGGAATAGAAAAGATCTAACAAACACCACAAATTCTTTTTTTTAGAGATTTATTACATCCAATCCAAAACTATTTTACACATATTTATTCCATGGAATATGAAGAGATTTTTATATCAATAATCTATCAAATCTCCATTTTTATTGACTTTATTCCCAGCAATAATCAATCAGGAACTCATGCCAGCAATCATCAGATCAATAGGAATGTTTCCAATATCCAGTAATCACGGTTTGATCCTCCAGCATAACCAGTGCACAGGGGGGCGTGGCTTGGCACGCAACGCGGATGGAAGCATAGAGACGAGGCTCCGCTCTTCCCGCAGCCCTTCAGCCTAATACTGACCACTTTAGCACGGATAATGGGCAAAACGAACAGACCCTCAACCGGTGTACTTGCCAAGAACTCACCGGCGGTGCAACGATCCCACAGCATACCGGATCTCTTCAGATCCAGACCCCAGACGACCCAGAGCACGGAGGCCTCCAAGATGGCGCCGGACGAACACGAGGACAGCGAGGACTCCCAGGCCGCATACGAGGACCGGGTAAGACACCGCTCCTCGGACCAGCCACTGACATATGCCGATATGTCGGCATTCGTAGCAGACATAAAAAACGCCTTCTCATCGGCAGTCACAGAGCTAAAGGCTGACATGCTGGCGCTGTCTGAAAAGACCCGCCATATGGAACGCTCAGGGCAGAAGAGAGACAAGGCACTTACCAGACTGGAGCAGGTCACAGACACACACACAGCACAATTGATTGCAGTTAATCGTCATTTAGAAGATTTGGACAACAGGGGCAGACGCCATAATATTAGGGTACGGGGGGTCCCAGAAGAAGTCCTACCGGACCAAATAGTCCCTGCATTAGCCTCCATCTTCAACAACCTGCTAGAACGACCAGCAGACACAAGCATTGACTTTGAGAGAGCACACAGGGCCCTCCGTCCCAGGCCTCGCGAACCAGCACCACCCAGAGATATTATATGTTGCCTCACAGATTACAAGCTCAAGGAGGACATCTTATCTCACGCGCGGCAGAATGAGCTGATCACTTTTAATGAGCAAACGATTTCCCTGTACCAGGACCTGTCCCCAATTACACTGAGTAACCGCAGGGCCCTGCGCCCCTTATTGGAAACCCTGAGAGAACACCATCTTGCTTACAGATGGAAGTTCCCATTCGCCCTGTCGGTCACGTTGGATGGGATACCTTACACACTCCGAACCCCAGATGACTTACCAATGTTCTGCTCAACACTACAGATTCCATTGGTGGACCTGCCCGACTGGTACAGAGAATTCAGACATGTGCCAGAAGCACACAGCCCGACAACTTCCCCACCCTCCACCCCGACCAAACCTGACCCCAAGAAAGGGAAATATCAGAAGAGACAAGAAGCAGCACCCGTGAGGTCCTCACAGGTCTCCAGGAGCACCAGAGCCAGAGAATACACCTGAGATGGCGACTTGACGAACACCTTCTTGGTAACGCTTTATTCTTCCCTTATTTGATGGCCGGCAGGCAGCGTGGGAGCTCACATTGCTCCTGGTGTGACAAACACGCTACCTGACAGGTATAAACCCTGAAGCCCTTATCCCTGTGGATAAAGAGGCTCCACATGTGTTAAACAGTTATTACCAAGACGGGCAGGGGCAGGGGGCTCTTCCTAATATCACCCATCATAACATTGCCACAGGCCTAGTTCAGAGGGCCTCTGATAATGAAACACTACTTTGACGGGCACATGAACGTTGCTCTCTGCCACCAACCGTCACTGCACTTCCACAGGACCAAACCTCAGGGCCTTTGCCACGGAAACACTACCTAGGCGGGCACATGGACGTTGCTCTTTGATTCCAACCGCCACTGAGCTACTACAGGTCCAGTTTAAAGAACCTTCTCTACCAAAGCATTGCTTAGGCGGGCACATGAACGTTGCTTTCTTTACTCACCGCCATCTTGCTGTTGCAGGTACAACTTAGTAGGCATGTGAACCTATCCTACCTTGAACGAATCTAAGCCACACACACCATTTAGGGGATATGGGTACTCTGTCTGTCCCAACATGTATTGGTCTATAGATTCTATATGTTTTGCTGGCCGAGGTGCTTTTGTTTTTACTTTTGTTTTCACTTTTACACTGGGGGCCTGCTGCGTGGGTGCCACCCTGTGCCCCCTTCACGTTGGGGGGGGGACCCGGGGGCGGCGTGCACGCAGGAGGTATTCAATTTAGAGTATAAGTTTTGCACCCGGACTTCTAGATAATGTTGCTATCGAATATCGTTATATTGGTCAGTTTACCAGTTAATCACAGATATTGTGCTTTTATTGGCTGCGGGAGGAGCTTGCTGCATGTCTAACCTGTAGACAAGTTTTCATTTTTTGTTTCTTTGGTTCTTGACGGTTCCGCAAGCTACTCCCACGCACCCTAACCTGTGGCCCTCTTGGATACCTTACAGGTTCCAGGTAGGCCACAATTTGTGGAGCCCCTCTGGGATACCAGAGGTGTGCTCGTGATAATTCTTTGCACTTAATCCTCCCGTACACTCGGGGGACTCTTATTTTTCTCGTCACCACTCCGTGACTCCCCCCCCACTCCCACCCTCCCTTACCCACACCCTCCTCACCCCCACCCTCCCCCCCCCCCCTATTAGCATCTAAATTTTATTGTTATTGCATATACCAAGTAAGTGACACATACTTCACTACCCTAACACTGCTGACTCACAAGGGCCCATTATGGCATATTCTTCCCTAGGCAAACGTCCCACGCTGATCTCTCACAACCTGAGAGGCCTTAACATACCAGAGAAACGCGTGTCACTGTTAAGAGAACTGAAGAGGGCACAACCAACTTTTGTTTTCTTACAAGAGACTCACTTTCACACCCAAGCTATCCCAAGATTGTTTGATAAGCATTTCCCTGAGGTGTTTCATGCGCCAAATCCGGTGAACAAATCCAAAGGAGTATCGATATTGCTGCATAAACACGCCAACTTTAAAGTGACACACCGCTATGCGGACCCTCAAGGGCGATTTCTGTTCTTGAAAGGGATGTGGCACAATAGGCCAATTACACTCGCAAACGTATATTTCCCTAACACGGGACACTTAGCATTTTGTCGTCGCATGGTTGACGAACTCAAAAGTTTTGCTTCTGGTTGCATCCTACTGGGCGGGGATTTTAACATCCCACTTCAACCCCTACAGGATACCTCCAACGGTAAATCCAGCATATCATACTCCATACTGCAGAAAATCAAACTCTCACTGAATTCTTTGACTCTAATAGACACCTGGCGCTTGGCACACCCGACAGGGAAAGACTTTACATACTATTCGGCCCTGCATAAGAAATACACTCGTATTGACTATGTCTTCATTACTCAACGCGACCTGCCACTATTAAACTCAGCCTGTATAGGCATACAGACACTTTCAGACCATTGCCCGGTCTCAATCTCCATAACACGAATGGACAAACACCACAGACCATGTAACTGGAGACTGAACCCCGCACTCCTAACTGACCCTGCAATATGCCCACAAATCTCTACAGCCATCAAGACGTATTTTCAACTCAACGAAACAGAGGACATGTCGCCAATGACTATCTGGGAGGCACACAAATGCGTCATACGGGGGGAACTGATCCGCTTGGGTGCACACAAGAAGAGAGAGGCTAATAAAGACATTACCATGCTAGCAGATAAAATAACACTACTAGAAACCCAACATAAACAATCTAGAGCAGAAAATGTATCCGCAGAATTACTGGACGCTAGAGACAAGTTGAATTCACTGCTCAATCTCAAAGCTAAACGGGTTCTTTATTTCAGGAAAGGTTTCTATTATGAACATGGGGACAAATGTGGCAAATTTCTAGCAAAAGCTCTCAAGGAAATAACACACTCCAACTCTATCCTAGCAATTAAAAACCAAGAAGGACGAGCACTACATGACACAGACCACATCGCATCCCAATTCCACAGCTATTACACCAGACTATACAATATACCCCCACCACATAAACCCCCCGACTTCAAGGACACTAGGGAACACACCTTAGCTAACTACATCAAAGACAGCGGTATGCCCACACTGAAAGCGCCTGAACGTGAATCATTGGAACTACCTATTACGGAAGATGAACTCGCATTGGCAATTAGAAACCTTAAGGCAGGAAAGAGTCCAGGCCCTGACGGGTACACGGCTCATTACTATAAGACGTTTACTGACATACTTAAACCCCCTCTCCTCCGTGCACTAAACCATCTCAAATCCTCACCACCAACATCACACACCTTTACGTCAGCACACGTCGCATTGCTTCCCAAACCGGCGAAAGATCCCACCGACTGTTCGAACTATAGACCAATTTCGCTGCTGAACCTGGACCTAAAGCTACTGGCCAAAATTTTGGCCACCAGGCTCTCAACATTTCTCCCACATCTCATAGGTCCAGAACAGGTGGGATTCATGCCGGGTAGGGAGGCACGTGACAATGTCACGAAGACACTCAATTTAATTCACTGCGCCCACACAAGGGGCATTGAAGGTCTTCTCCTGTCCACCGACGCGGAGAAGGCCTTCGACCGGGTAGCTTGGGACTACCTTTTTGCTACCTGCACGCATATAGGCCTAGGCACACATATGATGGCTTGGTTGACGGCTTTATATCACCAACCCCAAGCAAAGCTCAAAATAAATGGTACCCTCTCCGAAGCTGTGAACATACATAACGGCACAAGACAGGGTTGCCCCCTATCTCCATTATTATTTATTTTGTCCCTTGAACCCTTCATTCGCACAATTAATAACAACCCTGATGTGACTGGCTTTCAGATACAGGAACGTCAATACAAGATAGCCGCATATGCAGATGACCTCCTCTTTGCCCTAACACGTCCCCACACCTCTATCCCGAATCTGATCAAAGCTTTCCAACTATTTGGCTACATTTCCAATATGAAAATTAATTACACTAAGTCTGAAGCTCTTAACCTGACACTACAACCTGATTCCTTAGATAAAGCACGTAATGCTAGCACATTTAAGTGGGTGTCCTCTTCCATTACTTACCTTGGAGTTAAAATCACAAGCAACCTGAACAACATATACAATGCCAACTTCCCACCACTACTAAACAGAATACAATCAGATCTTAAGTCATGGACAACTAAACACTTTTCCTGGTTCGGTAGGGCGGCAATAATTAAGATGGTAATATTACCTAGAATATTGTATCACTTCAACACCTTACCTATCCCACTCCCTTGTCAGTTTTTCAAAAAACTCAAAACCATCATGCGCACCTTTATATGGGCTGGGAAAAGGCCACGTATTAAACTTGAAACACTCACCCTACCAAAGGAGGAAGGTGGTATTGGACTCCCTGATTTTAGACTGTACCACTATAGCACCCATTTAACTAGGATCCTGGACTGGAATTGCCACAAGAAGCAAAAAGACTGGGTCTCGCTAGAAGAGACATCAGCCCTACTGCACTTGCGATTCCTCCCCTGGATCCCTTGGAACAAAGTTCCACAAGAGTTACAACACCACCCGCTCATAGGAACGACACTGAAGACGTTTCAAACACTGATTAAGCATCAGGAGCTGTCCTCATCACCAAGCCCTCTCACTCCCATAACCCACAATCCAGATTTCCCACCTGGTATACAATTACAACTGACTTCTCCCCATGACCAACAGATACCCCTCTTAGTGATGCACTGCACTAATGCGAACAGTACTAAATCATTTGCGTCTTTGACACAGGACCTGAACCCCCAAACTTTCACGTACTGGACCTACCGACAAATCCACAACTATCTACACACCTCCCCAAACAAAATGCAATTATTCAGACAAACCACACCGTTTGAAAATTTATGCTACTCTGGTACCCCAGTACTTAAATCTACCTCATTAATGTACGCGGGGCTACAAGGAGACAGAAGGGGGGAAACAACAGGAGCACGAGCACAGTGGGAAAGAGATCTCGGTACCAATATCACAGATAACCAATGGCGACAAGCCTCAATTTTTGCACACAAGTGCTCCATTGGGACGAAGCTGCAAGAAACGTCCTATAAGCTGCTGACGCAGTGGTATGCAACGCCGGCTAAGGTCAAAAAATGGTACCCACTGTCCTCGGACTCCTGCTGGAGATGTGAACAGGATTTAGGCACACTATTCCATATCTGGTGGGACTGCCCCGTGATCCAACCTTTCTGGAACAAGGTCTGCGACCTGATAAAAACAATCACAGACACAAAAATATCCCTCACACCCTTATGTTGTCTACTACACATTGCAGATTGTTCTATGAAACGATACAAAAAATCCCTCACAAGACACTTGCTAAATGCAGCAAAATCTCTGATACCAAGACATTGGAAGGCTAGGGAGATTCCCTCCATCCCAGAATGGTTCAATGCAATAAATAATATATATTTTATGGAAGAAACAGCCGCCATGGCCAAAGAAACTACTGAAAAATTCAACAGCACATGGTCACCATGGGTGATTTACAGGTACTCTGATCAATACGCACAACTTGATACAGGATGAAGTGGTCGCAAGGGCAGATACAGATACTATTTTTTACTGTTACAAGGATATACCGCATATACGTTCTTTACCGTATAACTGATACTGTGGACCAATGCTTGTCCACAGATATATAAAAGTGTCACGTGATCACCTTGATAACGCATAGACATCCAAGCTAGCATAGACTGACTCTCTTTCAATACCAAACCCATCCCCCTCCTATTCCTTACCCCCTTCATTTCCCTCCCCCTCTTCCCTATCTATTAATAAACGCTCATGTGTTTTAGACTTTGAGCAGAAGTGACCAGACACAATACTTCTGGCTTTGTGAGAAAGTTATGTTTGATTATTCTGTTTAGAATCCACGACCTATCTGGTACTGGATAATGATTACTGTAAATCGATATTGGAATGTGTCCCTGTTGTCACCTCCCCCTCTTCCCTTATTATTTTTTTTCTTTACTTACTTTACTTATTGTTTGTCTTGCAAGGATATACGTATGTTTGATGGAAAGGTCTGTTTGACCACCCTCACTATCAGTTGAGATGTCCTGTATATTGTTATTTCTTCAATAATAATGTCATTTATTGATCTATTAATTCCCTTATATAATAGAATAGATTGATTTCTTCACATATCTCTTCACCTTGTCTAACATAATACAAATCCTAAATGCTATAAATCTCAGTCATGTCCATGAATTGTATCTGATTTGGGTCTTTATAATACGATATACTGGACTTTTACTTGATTCCCTATTTTTATGTCGTCTTCTTACACCTGTCCTGATGAAGTCACACTTTGAAGCCATGAAACAACCTTTTGAAGAAAACATTTCAGAGTTTCCTCTGCTGTGGGGGTGGGGTCTATCCTGCAGGGGGGGGGGGGGGGAATTGGTTCTGTAGGTCAGTATGACATCCATGGAAGCGGAAGTGTTAAAGTGTCACCTATGGGATGTTTTTGAATACCAAAGATTTTCATCATTTCAATGACACACACAATTATAAGGATGGACATGTTGGGTATCTATTTACTCAGCACAACCTCACCTTTTATATTTTATCAAAGCAATTGGGTAAAATATTGCATCGGTGTGCTCTAAAATCACATGTGTAGTGTATTTTTCACTGAAATGTACCCTTTATATCCTTCAATGACTACTATATTGACAAGTGTACGAGTATGACCTAAGATATTAGTATGGAACCATGTCTGATGAAGGAAACTAAGGGGTCTACTTGTAGAAAATTAATTGGATGAATGTGGCAAGCGTTTATTCAGCCATGAAAAATTAGCACTGTATTTTAATAACGCAGAGATTTCCTATGATGATGAGGTCCATCTAGTGGCCAAAATATGATATTTTTCCTGAAATACCTTCATCAGTAAAAATAGTGCAATACGACTTTAAAGCCACTAGATTAATCCAATGATCATATGAAATAATACATGGCCAGAACTTGTCACATCTGGGAAAATGCTGGTCACATTCATTCAACTAAGTTTTAAAAAACAGACCTCTAAGTGTTTGTGAAATCTTACACCACATAATGTACTCAGCCAATGAAAGGTAATGGCTCCATTTTTATTTTTGTACTGCTATCAATGGCCAACACGATACCATACATCACTCCATCCATGTCTTTGGTGATCTCTGATCTCCTTATGAACTGTTTCTTACACGATGAAGATCAGCCATGGAGTATATCTGAGGTGTATATCAGGGTGTGCTTCTACCCCACATGAGAGCTGTGATGTCCAGCAACATTCATATAGAAGACATTTTCCACACTCAAGGCACTAATACACCAGGAAGACAGGATTTCACTGAAAAACATTCCCCGCACTAAGGACAAGAATATGGCTTTTCTCCTGTGTGAGACCTTTGATGCTTAACAAGATCTGCTTTTGTTACAAAACATTTTCTGCACTTACTTCCCTCCCGTGTGAGATCTCTGATGTTTGTAAAGATTGTTTTTTCCTGAAAAACATTTCCTACACTGAGAACAACAATATGGCTTCTCTCCCGTGTGAGATCTTTGATGTATGATAAGACTGGACTTTTCTGAAAAACCTTTCCTACACTCAGAACAGGAATATGGCATCTCCCCTGTGTGAGATCTCCGATGTCTGTTAAGGTGGTACTGTCTTGGAAAACATTTTCCACACTCAGGACAGGAATACGGCTTCTCCCCTGTATGCAATCTCTGATGTCTGTAAAGACTGGATTTAACTGAAAAATATTTATCGCACTCAGGACAGGCATACAGCTTCTCCCCCGTGTGAAAGCTTTGATGTGCGTAAAGACTGGACTTCACTGAAAAACATTTCCCACACTCAGGACAGGAATACGGCTTCTCCCCTGTGTGAGATCTCTGATGTATGGAAAGTTTGTACTTCGCTGAAAAATGTTTCCCACACTCAGGACAGAAATGTGGCTTTTCCCCTGTGTGAGATCTCTGATGTGTGTAAAGACTGGACTTCTCTGAAAAACATTTCCCGCACTCAGGACAGGAATGTGGCTTTTCCCCTGTGTGAGATCTTTGATGTCTAACAAGGTCTGATTTTTTAAAACAACATTTCCCACATTCAGAACAGGAATACTGCTTGTTCCCCGTGTGCAATCTCTGATGTCTAGAAAGACTGGACTTTACTGAAAACAATTTCCCACACTCAGCACAGGAATATGGCTTTTCTTCTGTGTGAGATGTTTGATGTGTTACAAATTCAGATTTTTTTACAAAACACTTCCCACACTCAGTACAGCAAAACATCTTATCTGTTGGAAGGACGGCACCGTCCCTCACAGTCTGAGGTTCCTCAGGATAAGAGGAATACGATGGTCCATCTACACTGTGTGGTGCTCGATGGACATTTGAGGTAGTCGGGTTTTCTCCTGGACTATACTGTGTGATGTCCTCATCTTCTACTTTACAGTCTGGAGACAAAGTGAGACAATCCTCTGAGGTTTTCCTCATCTCCCGTCCATCTACTAAAATAGAAATAAAAAGATTATTACTAGACATGAGCAGATTGGTTCCCCTAAACCAGGACTCCGCCCACATCAGGCAGCTTTGTCTCTGAGGATCTTACAATTCCCCCCTCAAGGTAACTAGTAAATGGGTCCTCTGATCTCCTACCAGTTCATTTCTTTATTCATGGACCTTAGTCAGAGAGTGAGGAGACAACGAGAACTGTCTTTTATAGGAGTCACAGTGATGAGGGGATTATAGGACGAGTGTCCCCACCCCCTCTATCACTCATTGCCATCTTCCCAACACAAGAAGTCCTGCACTTCCTTATTTAGTCCATGATTTAGTCATGAATAACAGCGGGGCTGAGCCCCACCAGAGATCAGAGAGTGAGGATGGGGGAGAACAACCAAGATGAAGACTGGACTGATCCTGAAAACCACCATAATTTTTTTTTTAGCAATACATGTTTAGTGCATTTTACAAGGTATACAGGGTATAAAGCTGTGAGCGAACACATATGGAAGGTTGCTCTCAGCATATTTAACAAGAGAATAGGAACATGACTAACAAATCTTGTACAACTGTTGAAACACTAGCAATCTAATCGTCATATACTGCTTGTCACAAAAAAACATGTTGTTGGGATTACATGAGTTCCTACTACAACATAATATATGTAAAGGTAGAGCAAATAGATACTCACAAGGGTAATGCAATTTATCGGCCCAGGTGGACCAGGGTTCCCACAAGGAGTCGAAGGCTGATGCCTGACCAAGCCACAATGCAAGAGCATGTTTCATAAGAATAACGGAGCTTGACAAATATAACTACATCAGAGGGATTGGGGGCTTCCTGGGCTTTCCAGTGTTTGGCTATCATGAGCGACCAGGATATGCGTGACAACTTCTCGAAGAAGAGCGGGTACGGTTGTCAAATCCAAGGCCCAAGACAGCCAAAGCCAGGTTGGGAGAGGTCACCACACCCATCACATCGGAGATTATTGTGAAGAATTTGTTCCAGAAGCTTGTAATGTTCTTGTAGGACCAAAAGATATGGAGAAGATTGCTGATTTGGCCACATCCTCCCCAATAAAATGGGAAGTGGGAGGGCTAGATCTAAGCTAGGTGATAGGGGGTGAGATACCAACGGAGTGAGATCTTTTGTGTTAACTCCCAATGCTGGACAGAATGCAAGGCTTTGAAGACTGACCTGAAGGCATTGCTCCATTGGGAGATGGTGAATGAAGATTTTAAATCTTCCTACTATAGAAGGAAATGTTTGCTCCAAGAAATCTTAGCTTTTCCTGCAGTATGTTATATATTAGGGAGATGCCTTTGTTCCTGGCAGGTGTTGACAAATAGAACTGCAATAATTGTTTGAAGAGATGCACCTCAGGAGGAGGGGATGTCACCAGGAGGTGCTGTATTCTGAGATACATGAAGTGGTCTGCGTCTAACAGCCCATACAACTCCTTCAGGGTTGTATACTAAGAAGTGAACCGTCCCTCATTGAACCATCATGTCATCTAGGACTGTAATTTCTTTCGATATCGAAGACTGGAGGCTTATGTGCGGTATAAGTGTAGAAATCATTGAGATAGGGATGTGGACTGGAGTGTCAAAGAGCTGTGACCGGAATTGGCTGTTCAGTTCCCACCAAGCTAGCAGAGATGCTCTTAGTGGGGGGAGAAAAGTCTTTAGATTAAAAGGGTACAAAGGTCTGGGGCAGGTGATAGGGAACGCTCAATTACTGCCCAAGTTAAGGGGTCCAGGGGTCAAAACCAGTGCTCAAGTTGATCCAAGCAGGTTGCAAGTAATAGTCCCTGATGTCTATTACTCACTCACATCCCCCGCTCTATGTTCAACAAGAAGAGCGTGTGGACATTTCGTCCTCTTGCCTGGCCATATAAATCATTTGCGTGAAGAGTTTACGGGGGTTGTAAACCTTTGGAGATGGAGACCCAAAGCACATACCTTAGGTGCCTAGGTCAAGTAACAGCTATTGTCAAAATGAAAATTTTGCAGCCAGCTGAACCCCAGAATCTCCATATATCCAATCTAGATACATAAATTGTGTCTGCAGCACAGAGAAGGAAGATTATCTGAGAGAAATACAGGAATACAGGACGGGGAACACAGCTCAGGAAAGTGACCAGGGGATTACAAGCTGATATCACCCAGTCCTTGCCCTACTCTGGACCAATCAGTGAGCAGTATGGGTGGAGGAATGTATTTAGTGTTAATGACCCACCTGTGCTGATCTCTGTAGGAGTGTCCTCTTCTACCAATGTCCCCGTTATTCCATCCTCCTCCACTTTAACCTCAAATTCTATATCGATTGGATCTCCACTCTAAATCAAGAAAGTTAGAGAAAATATCATCTCTAAAATATAAGCTTCATTATTGTGGCATTACATAAAAAATCCAAACATTGTTTTCACAAATCCATGTTGTAGATGCTCCGTCCCACCAACCTTGTAACAGTGGGGGATGGTGTGATCTTCCTGTGTGGAATTCTGGGAATACAGAGGACGGGGACATCTCTCAGGTGGGTTCCTGGTATTAGGTGGCTCCTTCACTCCATACTCCTCTTTAACATCATTATTATCATCCCTACTCTGAATATATAATAAAACATTCTTTGTAACAATCATGCTGTGTATAAATCAGAACTACCAATAATTGTCAATCATCTACCTGATGATGGTGGGGGATGGTGTGATCTTCCTGTGTGGAATCCCGGGAATACAGAGGACGGGGACATCTCTCTGGTGGGTTTCTGTAGCTGGATGACTCCACCATGGTGTCCTGGTACAGATCTTTGTGTTCTTTTAGAAACTCTGACTTCTCCGTCACCCCATCCTCATCATCCTCCTCTTTTATCTCTTCTTTAACTTCAACTTTAGAATCTCTCCGGTTTCCACTCTGAATATAGAATAAAAATGACATCAATGGTAACAATGTAGATAATGTACAGATCCTAATAATACTATCAGTGATTGTTCCTCATCTACCTGATGATGGTGGGGGATGGTGTGACCTTCCTGTGTGGAATCCCGGGAATACAGAGGACGGGGACATCTCTCTGATGGGTTCCTGGTATTAAGTGGCTCCATCATTTTCTTGTGTCCTTCTGAAAACTCCTCCATCACTCCATACTCCTCATCCTCCTCTTTATACTCTTCTTTAACAACAATATTATCACCCCCGAGGTTTCCACTCTGGATATATTATGAAACACACACTGTAACAAACATGATTGTTTAAAAATAATCACAAGGGATTGTTCCTCATCTACCTGATGATGGTGGGGGATGGTGTGATCTTCCTGTGTGGAATCCCGGGAATACAGAGGACGGGGACATCTCTCTGGTGGGTTCCCATTACTGGATCCATCTGTAGGAAACACACACACTGACTGAATACATTGTTTCTATGTGTTTATCAGATGATGGGGGATCTAGGTGGAGCCTCTGTACTGCTCTCTCCTTTACAATAAAGTCTCCTCTTACCCGGTGATGTGAGGGGCGGCTGATTGTCCATCATGATGTCCTTGTAGAGATCCTTGTGTCCTTCTAAATACTCCCACTCCTCCATGGAGAAATAGACAGTGACATCCTGACACCTTATAGGAACCTGACACACACAATGATACAGTCACCATCCAGACACATCCCTTGTCTGTTACTGGATAATCTCCCAGAATTCCCAGCACCGCTCACCTCTCCTCCATCATCTCTCTGGTGACTTCTAGAATCTTCTTTGTATTTCTCTATTCTATCAGGGAGGGAGGTGGAGGCAATGTGATGGTCATATGATCTCCAGACTTCACAGGAGGAAAACTCTAGATCTGAACACAAATAGCAAAATCAAATGATATTCCCAGAATCCTCCTCACCTCACCATTCAGGTCTCCATTTTATTAAAGCCCTACTTCAGACTGAGGTATAATTTATCCACACAGGACCCCCACACTACGAAGGTTGAAAACCGTTGCAGTCATTCTGATGTCATTACATACAATGAAGGACCAATAATCCCACTTTGCAAGTGAGGATACCAAGGGTCCGCCCACATCCTAAGAGCGTCAGGAAAAAAAGAGCCAGTTGGAGGGACATTGGGAGGAGGAGCTGTGAGGTCAGTGTGATGTCATAGGACATATAGACTCTGGATGGAGGGACATTTGGATGGGGAGAATTGAGGGGTCCTCTATATGAGGCTCTCGTGCAAACCAAATCACTGTTCCTGGGTGTGTCCTACCTCTCCTAAACTGAATGGTGAACTTTGACCTTTACCATACAGAAATCTGTCAGGAATCTGTGTAGTAAGCTCTCATGTGATCAGGTGACGTGTGGAGGAGCAGAGTGTAAATACAATTTTCTCCAGAGCTCCTAATGGTGGGGATGGATTTTGCTGAGTGTTGGTGCCAAGTTTCCACCCCCCCCAGGGTCACTGCAGGTGTGGAGTAGTGATGAGCCGAACACCCCCCGGTTCGGTTCGCACCAGAACCTGCGAACGGACCGAAAGTTTGCGCGAACGTTAGAACCCTATTAAATACAATGGACGCAAACGTTCAAAATCTAAAGTGCTAATTATAATGGCTAATAGGCATGTTATTGTCCTAAAAAGGGTTTGGGGACCCGGGTTCTGCCCCAGGGGACATGTATCAATGCAAAAATAAGTTTTAAAAACAGACGTTTTTTCTGGAGCAGTCATTTTAATGATGCATAAAGTGAAAAAAAAAAAAAAAGTTAAATATTCCTTTAAATATGGTACCTGGGGGGTGTCTAAAGTATGCCTGTGAAGTGGCATGTGTTTCCCGTGTTTAGAACTAGAGATGGCCTTGCGGTTTGCCCGGTGGTCGGTTTGTGGCGAACTTTGCTCGTTCGCGATTCGCCAAACCGACACACATATCGCTCTTCGCGACGGCCATATTCTTTTAACTTTGTGAAGAACTTTGACCCATGACACATCCATCGTGGGGTACAGGACAGCCAATTGAGACATTTCAGCACATGGACATACCCCCTACCTTATAAATAGACATGATCTGGCTGCCATTTTACATTCTGTCTTTTGTCAGTGTAGGGAGAGCCTTTGCTGTTTGGAGCAGGGGCAGTCTGTGTAATCACTAGCTACTATTAGGTCCACAAAAGTCCTTTTAAGGACTGGTATAGGTGTACAGTATATAGGGGTGTAATACACATATAATATACTTTCAAATATAGAAAGCATATTATAGTGCATTTCTACTGTGCAGCATTGTGACTGCTGAGTGGTTCTGCAGCTCTTTTGTCAGTGTAGGGAGAGGTTGCTGTGTGTCGCAGGGACAGACTGTAGCGACACAAATCGCTAATGAATATAGGTCCACAAAATCCTTTTAAGGACTGGTATAGGTGTACTATTTGGTGTGCAGTATATATGGGTGTAATACACGTATAAAATACTTTCACATATAGAAAGCATAGTATAGTGCATTTCTACTGTGCAGCATTGTGACTGCTGAGCGGTTCTGCAGCGAGACTACAAAGAGTGACAAACGCAATTAGAAAAAAGTATTATAACTGGTGTGATAGACCAGTGGCCCCCCAAAACGACAGATTGAAGCGGGGTGTTATATACCTTCTTCCACATAAACTGCACTTCTCTAGAGACTAGAGAAAAATTGGGCCTTTGGTGGTGGTGGTGTTGCCACAACACTGTAAGCCCTCACAGTTACTCTTGGTGGGCGCAGGATAGGGCCCTGCTGTGAATTATTAGATCAAGAATTGTAATTGCAAGGGGGTGAAAAAATGGGCCTTAGGCACTGGTGCTGGTGCCACAACACTGCAACCCCTCACAGATACTGTACTTGGAGCACAGAAATGAGCCCTTGCATCAAAAATTGTAATTACACGCACCTGTTAAACAGGGCCTGAAAAATTGGGCCTTAGGCACTGGTGCTGGTGCCACGACACTGCAACCTCTCCCAGATACTCTAGTTGGAGTGCAGGAATAAGCCCTGCTGCAAAGAATTGCATAAGAAATTGTAATTACATGCCCCTGTTAAACAGGTATAAAAAGAGAGAGTATCTCCAAAGAAGGAGAAAGAAAGTAGGGCTTATTGAACAACAGTATGGGTTGCAGAAAAAGTCAAATGACCATGTATATTTAAATAATCTAATAAGTTTATTGAAAATAATATTCTAACAATTGTCTATTACCTAATTAGATATTTAAGCAATGATACTTGTAGAATAAACACATTCCATGCTACATAAAAAAGTCACCGTGCTGGCAACAACTGACCAGTACAGGTGACTGAGAACAACGGGGGGACAATACAACATGTGACAAGACAATACAAAAAACACCGTACGGATGCCAGAGGAGCATTCAAGGCCAGCCTACCATGGCTGATGTCAGCATTTAGTCGCATATGCTAATGCGCAATGGAGGAAACAGAGTTTCCCTATTCATATGGCAGGCTGTCCTGAATGCCCCCTGGGGGCTCGAGCCTGTTATGGGGGAAGGGTAGGAGAATGGGGAGGGGTAGGTGGTACCACTGAACAATTTTACTAAACAATTCGTTCTTCCTCAATGCTGCAAAATGGTATGCGTTTTTTTATATGGAACTTGCAAAAAGTCAATGATTGCTAGTGAAGTAAAGAATCTATAGGTTGATATGTTTAGTTGTCGCTGTTCAGGCAGATAGCTGAATGTCAAGTTGGAATACAAACATGAAATGTCAAATATGCGGAACAAATTTTCCAGTATACTTTTCAACAGAATTCCAATTCAGTTAGAGTACCACTTCTCAAGCACGTTCGATTATGCAAACTTGCATTTGACTATGGGCATTTTAACATACTTTACCCGTCCTACGGGGGTGGATGGTCATCAGTCCTGAACTGCAGGCAGCCTACGGGGCTTTTTTCAAAGTCTGTGTGTAGCGTAACAGGCTACCAAGTTGTGGGCGGCATTGCGCTGTATCGATATACTGATTTCCCCGAGTCTGTACTCATCCACTCGTCCCGGGATTAGCTGCGGGTATGTTAATGGTGATCCAGTTTCTCCGTGCCTTTTAGATGCGAGCGTGCTCGATGCAGGAAGCAACTGTGTTTCCTCCTCTCTCCCTTCAGAGGTTTGCCGGCTCGTGCACTCTTACGGGGGGTAGCGTCATGTCCTCAGTACATGGCGTCCGTACCGGTGATGACGTCGACGCGTTTCACAACGGGGGAAGTGTGTGTAGCTTCTTCTGGACTGTTAAACAGGGGCTGAAAAATTGGGCCTTAGCCACTGGTGGCGGCACCCAGAAACAAAAATGTTCTTCCAAGCTATCCTCGGGATCATTGAGGAGGAAGGAGGATAGTCAGTCAACATAACAGGACAGTCACTCAGCATCAGCATAGGCAGTCTTGAGGGATGTGACATTTCAAAATAAATTATTCTGTTATATCAGCTTCAGGTGCTTGGTAGCTGGTGGTGATCCAAGACGGATTCATCTTTATGTAGGTCAGTCGATCAACCGAGTCTGTGGACAGGCGCACCCTGTGATCAGTGACAAAGCCTCCAGCAGCACTGAATGTGCGTTCTGAAAGAGGCCAGTAGCTCAATTGCATACTGTGCAAGCTCTGGCCAGTGATCCATCCTCAAGACCCAGTAAGCCAGGGGATTTTCGGTGGGAAAGGTGTCCAAGTCTGACCTTGCCCCTAGGTATTCCTGCACCCTGTATATCAGACACTGGAGTTTGTAACTTGCCAGTCTCTGGGAACGCGTTGCACAGACCTTTCTGCGAGGTCTCCCAGAGATGTCTCATCCTCTGCTCCCTCTGCGACGGCAAGATAAGGTCCGCAACCTTACCCTTGTACCGTGGATCAAGGAGAGTGGCCAGCCAGTAATGGTCCCTTTCCTTGATCCGAAGAATACGAGGATCCTTCCGCAGGATCAGGGATGCCATGCAGCGTAGGTTAGATGAGGCATTCGGTTAGGAGTCCTCTGGGTCACTAAAAACGACATGATCCGCAGCCACCTCCTCCCAGCCACATACATGTCCACTGGTTTCTTGGGACTGTAAATCATCCTAAAAGACTGCTGCTGCTGAGTGCCAGGCTCCACCTCCATGCTGTACAATCCTCCTCCTGTGTGATGGGTGGGAGAGAAGGAACACTGTCTGGATAAAGGGGGCCTTGAGAGGAAAGGAAGTCCTCCTCTTCCTGCCTCTATTCTGCCTAAAGTGCCCTGTCCATTATTCCATGCAGCGTATGCTCCAACAGGAGGACAAGAGGTACAGTGTCACTGATGCATGCACTGTCACTGCTCACCATCCTCGTGGCCTCCTCAAATGGTGACAGGACAAAGCATGCATCCCTGATCATGCCCCACTGGCGTGGGGAAAAAAATCCGAGCTCCCCTGACCCTGTCCTGGTGCCGTATTTGCACAGGTACAGGTACGCACAGGTACTCATTGATGGCCCTCTGCTGCGTGTGCAGTCGCTGCAGCATGGCTAACGTTGAGTTCCACCTGGTGAGCATGTCACATATAAGGCGGTTCTTGGGCAGGTTCAACTCCTTTTGCAGCTCAGCCAGCCAAGCACTGGCATTATATGATCGGCGTAAATGCACACAGACTTTCCTGGCCTGCCTCAGGACATCCTGTAAGCCTGGGTACCTGCCCAAGAACCACTGCACCACCAGGTTAAGGATGTGAGCCATACAGGTCACATGGGTCAGTTGTCCCTGTCGCAGGGCAGAGAGGAGGTTGGTGCCATTGTCGCAAACCCCTGCAGAGCTGACAGAACCTCTGCCCCAGTGTGGCTCCTGTCCCCCAAACACACCAGCGCAAGCACGGCATGGCATCTTTTTGCCTGCGTACTTGTTTAGCCCCTTGAACGCCTACGGAGCACCGCTGGTTCAGAGGACAAAGCACAGGAAGAGGCCATAGAGGAAGAAGAAGAGGAGGGGGTGGAGGAGAGAGGTGTTTCACAACCAGTAGTAGCATTTTGGAGGCGTGGTGGCGGAACAACCTCCAACACTACTGCACCTTGTCCTGCATCCTTCCCAGCTGCCAAAAGAGTGACCCAATGGTCCGTGAAAGATAGGTAACGACCCTGTCCATGCCTGCTGGACCATGAGTCAGCGGTAATATGCACCTTACCGCTGACCACCCTGTCCAGCGAGGCATGGACTTTGCCTTCCACATGCAGGTAGAGAGCCGGAATCGCCTTCCGTGAGAAAAAGTGGCCTTTGGGGACCTGCCACTGACACATTGCACAAACTCACCGAAGGGGGCCGAGTCTACCAACGGAAAAGGCAGCAGTTGAAGAGCTAGCAATTTAGCCAAGCTAGCATTCAACCGCTGGGCATGTGGATGGCTGGGAGTGAACTTCTTTTAACGGTCCAGCAGCTGGGGCAGGGAAATTTGCCTGCTACAATCGGACGTGGATGTACTGCTAGCAGAGTGCCCGCAAGTACTTGGCTGTGACACACCTAATTCTACACCTTAATTCCTCTCAGTGCAGGTTTTAGAGAGGATTCAAGGTCTAGTGGGGTTGGAGATCCCAGCTGATGAGGAGCAAAGAGAGGTCCGCTTTGTTCTTTGGTGTGGGCTTGCCAACAAGCTGCATGGCAGGTCAACATATGTCTGGTCATGCTTGTGGTGCCCAAGTGGCTGATGTTTTGGCCACGCGAGATACGCTTGAGACATATGTTGCAAATAGCAGCGGTGCGATCTGATGCACTCATCTCAAAAAAGGCCCACACCAAAGAACTTTTGTAATAACACGCAGAGGCAGCGCCCTGCACAGGCGGAGCTCTGCGGTGTGATTCAGTCGGTGTGCTGCCCGTAAGCTGGCCCCCGGAGGGCATCCTGCCTCATTGGAGATGTGCCTCCTCCTCCTCTCTCCTATCAGGCACCCAAGTGGAGTCAGTGACCTCATCATCCCCTTCCTCTTCATCACTGGAGCAAACCTGGCAGTTTGCTGCAGCTGGTGGAACATGACTGCCAGATTGCTGTCCTTCTTGAGCATCCCCTCTCTCTGTGCTCACGCTACTGCCTTCCTCTAGCTGGGTATCATCATCAGAGCCTTCAAAACGCTGGGCATCCTCCTGAAGAATGTACCCAACACTGTGGTCAAACAGTTCGGGGGACTCCTCAGTCTAGGGATGGAGTGGGTCTAGGGAAGGAGTGACTGATAACATTGAGACGAGGGAAGAGAACGTGTTGGCAGCTGCTTTGCCAGTACCCTGAGCCTGGGTGAGAGAGGATGAGGAGGATGAAGAGGGCTTGGTCATCCACTCTACCAAGTCTTCGGCAAGATGCGGCTCAACACGTCCAGCTGCCGAAAATAAGGACAAGCGTGTCCCATGGCCACGTGCTGATGACGATGCACCACGTCCACAACCAGCACTGTTGTCTCTAGACACAGAGCCTGCTTGCCCTCTTTTATTGGCTCGTGGCTGTCTGCCTCTCCTTGTTGGCCTTCCAAACATACTAATGGCCTGCAGGGAGATGGGAAAACCAGCAACTGGGTCGTGTATATTGTGCTGGAGGCACACAACACCCACTGTAAATGCTGCAGATGCCTGTATTAGAGAACACATGCAAAAAAGGGTAGATACAGGTGTATACTGTGCTGGAGGCACACAACACCCACTAACTCCTGCAGATGCCTGAGAAAAGAACACACTGTCCCTGCCTATCTAGCTCTTTCCCTGCACGCCGGAACACAGTACACAAGGCCGCCGCGCTAGCGGCCTTATATAGTGTGGGGCGTGTACTAAACCCCCTGAGCTATAATTGGCCACAGGCATCCTGACTGTGGTCAATTATGGCTCTCCTCGCTGCCAGGGCTGTGATTGGCCAAGCATGCGGGGTTACAGTGCATGCTTGGCCAATCATCATCCAGCAATGCACCGCGACTGGCACAGTGCATTGTGGGCCGTTCGTATCACACAAATTTCATGTGAACGGTCCACAAAGTTCTGGCTTCGTCGAAAGGACGATGTTAGATTCGAACATGGATTCGAATCGAACACCGGTCTCATCCCTAGTGTGGAGAAAAGCTGTGTAAGAGGATATGGAGGAGAGATGAGGAGGAGATCCAGGAATCAGGATAAAGGTCAGGACAAGCAACAGACGAGCGCATCCAAGAGATGAAGCCGGGGTCACTACACAGAAAATCAATCCAAGGAAACAACAGGCAGGACGAGGAATAGCAAGAAGGAGCTCAGAGACAAATGAGAATATTGCTCAGCCAATGGGAGATTATCTCAGCATGACTTACATAATGAAAGAGATGAGGGTGAGGGGAGGAATTCACTTATGGTGACCATAGAGACATGGAAATTCAGCTGGTTCAGTGACATTTCCATCCATGTGTGGTTACTGCAGGATAAAAGTCACTCTATCAGCGGCTGCAGCCAATAGCTTCATTACTGATCTGTGTATTCTGAGAGCGGAGGAGCGCCCCCCATTGTCAGAATACAATAGTGCAGCGGGGAGGATTCCCCCATCCCCCTCCAATGTGTGGATGGGGGAATCACTTCAGTTTTTTCCTCTCATCCCGCTGGCTGAACGATAAAACTGAACCATGTATGGCCAGCTTTGGAAGCAAAATATATTAATCATCAACTGATCCCCCCTGAAGGGGTTAATCTACATATTACCTCCTCTGCCGCCAGATCCTGCATTGTCATCTCTACGTCCTTCCAAATGGAACTTCCTGTCTGTATCTGACATCACTTCCTGTCTGTATTCCATAGAGGCTTCCTGTCTGGGTAGAGGTGAGATCACCATCTTGTGGAGCTCAGAGGAACTGCAGCTCAAGAAACATCTCGTAGTGTGAACTCAGCCTTGTGCTGTGTGTGTATGTACTGTATATCCTTCCCCTTTCTCTCCTCCCTGAGTGTGTATGAAGAAGCGGAGCTCTGAGTGTGTATGAAGAGGCGGAGCTCTGAGTGTCTATGAAGGGGCGGAGCTCTGAGTGTCTATGAAGGGACGGAGCCCTGAGTGTCTATGAAGAGACGGAGCCCTGAGTGTCTATGAAGAGACGGAGCCCTGAGTGTCTATGAAGAGGCGGAGCTCTGAGTGTCTATGAAGGGGCGGAGCTCTGAGTGTCTATGTAGGGGCGGAGCTCTGAGTGTCTATGAAGAGACGGAGCCCTGAGTGTCTATGAAGAGACGGAGCCCTGAGTGTCTATGAAGAGACGGAGCCCTGAGTGTCTATGAAGGGGCAGAGCCCTGAGTGTCTATGAAGGGGCGGAGCTCTGAGTGTCTATGAAGGGACGGAGCCCTGAGTGTCTATGAAGAGACGGAGCCCTGAGTGTCTATGAAGAGACGGAGCCCTGAGTGTCTATGAAGAGACGGAGCCCTGAGTGTCTATGAAGAGGCGGAGCTCTGAGTGTCTATGAAGGGGCGGAGCTCTGAGTGTCTATGTAGGGGCGGAGCTCTGAGTGTCTATGAAGAGACGGAGCCCTGAGTGTCTATGAAGAGACGGAGCCCTGAGTGTCTATGAAGGGGCGGAGCTCTGAGAGTCTATGAAGAGACGGAGCCCTGAGTGTCTATGAAGAGACGGAGCCCTGAGTGTCTATGAAGAGACGGAGACCTGAGTGTCTATGAAGGGGCGGAGCTCTGAGTGTATATGAAGAGGCGGAGCCCTGAGTGTGTATGAAGAGGCGGAGCTCTGAGGGTGTATGAAGAGGCGGGGCTCTGAGTGTGTTTGAAGAGACAGAGCCCTGAGTGTCTATGAAGAGGCGGAGCTCTGAGTGTGTATGAAGAGGCGGAGCTCCTGCTGGAACAGCGGTCGGAGGAGGAAGCCGAGTCTAGGAGGGAGACTGACAGAAAACGCAGCAGACTTGCAGGAGTAAGCGAGGAGGATCCAGTTCCTTTGCCATCGGAGGTGAGGAGAGTGTGAAGGATGTTGGTGACTCTGGTAGATGAAAAGCTGGGAGTCATATTGCTCTGGTGAGTGGGGAAGCACTACTAAGGGGGCGCCCTCACCATCACGTGTGTAAGAGGTGGAAGAAGGCGTGGCTACACTACAGCTGCCACAGTTTGGAGCACCGAGAACTTTACACCTTATCAACTTTTCATTGATTGGTTAATGAAGTGGAAGCAGTGGATCTGCAGGGAACAGTATTTTGAGCACAAAGCACTTTATGTTGTAAATGAATTTTGCACATGGATCAGTTTACTTACTTAATGAACACTATAAGATCAATGAAGTAGGTGTAAAGTGGAAGCAGTAGATCTCCAGAAAATATTATTTTAGCTCCTAGCACTTTATATATGAATGTCTCCACATATTTTAGTGTATTTATGATGATGTATGTGCACAAACCATCATACAGTATAGATTTACATATATTACTGTTGCTTTAAGCTGGCATCCATTGCTGGCAGGAAACTCTAGTGCATTACTCTCAATTCCTGTCCAGCAGACATTTTTCTTAAACCTCAGTGAAGGAAGTCTGGCATTAGAGCTCCATTATTTCTTAAAACTGGCCTTGGAAGCATACGTCTGTAAGTAGGCTGTCATCAGTATTTAACTCATTCATATGCGTCTTCGGCTTTAAGGGGTTACACCAGGGTGATGCCCGCAGCTGCCAGCATCATCCCTGTACTGTTTTTTTTAGAGCGGGCGATCGACTCTTCAGGGATAGCAACTGATGCAGCTAAAAGCTGCTTGGCTGTTATACCGGAGGAGCTAGAGGGGACGTTGCCCCTCCCAACGCCTTCCGCCACTCTTCCCGAGCCTCCCGAGACACTATCCGGCACTTCCGCCGGCTAGAGTAAACACGGAAGCGACGACTGCCAGTGGCGCCGTTTAAAAAAAAATTAAAAATGTAAGTATTCAGAATCACCGTTTTTGGCGATCTGAATACTTTGAAGTGCATAGGAGGCATTCGGGGTCTTTTAAACCACTTATCTACCGGGCACTTTCACCCCCCTTCCTGCCCAGGCCATTTTTCAGCTTTCAGCGCTCTCACATTTTGAATGACAATTGCGCAGTCATACAACACTGTAACCATGTGAATTTTTTATCATTTTCTTTACACAAACAGAGCTTTCTTTTGGTGGTATTTATTAATCACTACTGGGATTTTTATTTTTTTTCAAAAAAAAAAAAGACCGAAAATGTTGAAAAAAATAAATTTTTTTCAGTTTCTGACAGTAAATTTTGTAAATAAGTAATTTTTCTCCTTCACTGATGTGCGCTGATGAGGCGGCACTTATGGGCACTGATTAGGTGGCACTGATGAGGAGGTACTAATATTCTGCACTATTCTGGCGATTGTGGTCACACCGTGTTGCTAGGACACGGCATAACCCCGATCTCTGTAAAGAGCCGCTGATGCAGCTCTTTAATCATGTGTTCGGCTGTGTCCAATAACAGCCGGTCACATGTAAACAAGGCAGTGCCGGTAATCGGCTCTCATTGCCTCACACTGACAGAATGTGTGACGAGGAGAGCCAATCAGCGGCATTTCCTCGCAGGGGACAGTGAGAGATGTAATCAGGGTACTGATGATCAGTGCCCTAATTACATTAGAGTGCCACCAGTGCCAGCAACCCATGCTAACCAGTGGCAGCAGCCAGTGCCAGCAATCAATGCCCACCAGTGCCAACAATCAGTGCCCACCACAGCCAGAAATGAATGCCCATTAGTGATGCCAGTCAGTGCTGGCTTTCAGTGCCACCTATCAATGATGCCCATTACTTCCGCTTATCAATGCCACCTATCAGTGCCCACCAGTGCCGGCTATCAGGGCCCATCAGTGCCACCTATCAGTTCCACCTATCAATGTCCACCAGCGCCACTCATCAGTGCCACCTATCAGTGCCCATAAGTGCAGAATATTAGTAACTCCTCATCAGTGCCACCTAATCAGTGCCCATTAAGGATGGGCCCGGTGCTCGATGCGAACCCACGTTCGCATCGAGCACCGGGCGTTCGCTCGCTCGGCGAGCCCAGAACTATTTTGGCCGCTCGCATCACGTTCGTGTGATGCGCGCGGCCCCGCAATGCATTGCGGCCGGCGCGGCCGACGCAGTGCATTGCTGGCTGATGATTGGCCAAGCATGCACTGTGACCCCGCATGCTTGGCCAATCACAGCCCCGGAAACTCGAAGAGCCATAATTGGCTACAGGCAGGACGCCTGTAGCCAATTACAGCTCAGGGGCTGTAGTACACGCCCCCCCCTATAAAACGCCGCCACGCCGTCTGCGCCGGTCACATGCTGTTCCGGCGCAGATTGAGCAGGCAGATTCTGTGACACTCTGCTGCATTTAGATAGTTAGAGAGATTCACTTACAGAGATTGAGTTAGATAGATTCAGTTACAAAGATTGATTGAGAAAGAGGGGCTTGTAGTGTGCTCGTGGCAGGCAGGCAGAGCTCCTATATTTTGTTACCAGAAGCACCTATAGGACTTGTAGTGTGTTCGTGGCAGGCAGGCAGAGCTCCTATATTTTGTTACCAGAAGCACCTATAGGACTTGTAGTGTGTTCGTGGCAGGCAGGCAGAGCTCCTATATTTTGTTCCCAGAGGCACCTATAGGACTTGTAGTGTGTTCGTGGCAGGCAGGCAGAGCTCCTATATTTTGTTACCAGAAGCACCTATAGGACTTGTAGTGTGTTAGTCCCATCACACACACAGAGCTATATTTTCTTCCCAGAAGCACCTATAGGACTTGAAGTGTGTTAGTCCCATTACACACACAGAGCTATATTTTGTTCCCAGAAGCACCTATAGGACTTGAAGTGTGTTAGTCCCATTACACACACAGAGCTATATTTTCTTCCCAGAAGCACCTATAGGACTTGAAGTGTGTTAGTCCCATTACACACACAGAGCTATATTTTGTTCCCAGAAGCACCTATAGGACTTGAAGTGTGTTAGTCCCATCACACACACAGAGCTATATTTTGTTCCCAGAAGCACCTATAGGACTTGAAGTGTGTTAGTCCCATCACACACACAGAGCTATATTTTGTTCCCAGAAGCACCTATAGGACTTGAAGTGTGTTAGTCCCATTACACACACAGAGCTATATTTTCTTCCCAGAAGCACCTATAGGACTTGAAGTGTGTTATTCCCATCACACACACAGAGCTATATTTTCTTCCCAGAAGCACCTATAGGACTTGAAGTGTGTTAGTCCCATTACACACACAGAGCTATATTTTCTTCCCAGAAGCACCTATAGGACTTGAAGTGTGTTAGTCCCATTACACACACAGAGCTATATTTTGTTCCCAGAAGCACCTATAGGACTTGAAGTGTGTTAGTCCCATCACACACACAGAGCTATATTTTCTTCCCAGAAGCACCTATAGGACTTGAAGTGTGTTAGTCCCATCACACACACAGAGCTATATTTTGTTCCCAGAAGAACCTATAGGACTTGAAGTGTGTTAGTCCCATCACACACACAGAGCTATATTTTGTTCCCAGAAGCACCTATAGGACTTGAAGTGTGTTAGTCCCATTACACACACAGAGCTATATTTTGTTCCCAGAAGCACCTATAGGACTTGAAGTGTGTTAGTCCCATCACACACACAGAGCTATATTTTGTTCCCAGAAGCACCTATAGGACTTGAAGTGTGTTAGTCCCATTACACACACAGAGCTATATTTTCTTCCCAGAAGCACCTATAGGACTTGAAGTGTGTTATTCCCATTACACACACAGAGCTATATTTTCTTCCCAGAAGCACCTATAGGACTTGAAGTGTGTTAGTCCCATTACACACACAGAGCTATATTTTGTTCCCAGAAGCACCTATAGGACTTGAAGTGTGTTAGTCCCATCACACACACAGAGCTATATTTTCTTCCCAGAAGCACCTATAGGACTTGAAGTGTGTTAGTCCCATTACACACACAGAGCTATATTTTCTTCCCAGAAGCACCTATAGGACTTGAAGTGTGTTAGTCCCATTACACACACAGAGCTATATTTTGTTCCCAGAAGAACCTATAGGACTTGAAGTGTGTTAGTCCCATTACACACACAGAGCTATATTTTGTTCCCAGAAGAACCTATAGGACTTGAAGTGTGTTAGTCCCATTACACACACAGAGCTATATTTTCTTCCCAGAAGCACCTATAGGACTTGAAGTGTGTTAGTCCCATTACACACACAGAGCTATATTTTGTTCCCAGAAGAACCTATAGGACTTGAAGTGTGTTAGTCCCATCACACACACAGAGCTATATTTTGTTCCCAGAAGCACCTATAGGACTTGAAGTGTGTTAGTCCCATTACACACACAGAGCTATATTTTGTTCCCAGAAGCACCTATAGGACTTGAAGTGTGTTAGTCCCATCACACCCACAGAGCTATATTTTGTTCCCAGAAGCACCTATAGGACTTGAAGTGTGTTAGTCCCATCACACACACAGAGCTATATTTTGTTCCCAGAAGCACCTATAGGACTTGAAGTGTGTTAGTCCCATCACACACACAGAGCTATATTTTGTTCCCAGAAGCACCTATAGGACTTGAAGTGTGTTAGTCCCATCACACACACAGAGCTATATTTTGTTCCCAGAAGCACCTATAGGACTTGAAGTGTGTTAGTCCCATCACACACACAGAGCTATATTTTGTTCCCAGAAGAACCTATAGGACTTGAAGTGTGTTAGTCCCATCACACACACAGAGCTATATTTTGTTCCCAGAAGCACCTATAGGACTTGAAGTGTGTTAGTCCCATTACACACACAGAGCTATATTTTGTTCCCAGAAGCACCTATAGGACTTGAAGTGTGTTAGTCCCATCACACCCACAGAGCTATATTTTGTTCCCAGAAGCACCTATAGGACTTGAAGTGTGTTAGTCCCATCACACACACAGAGCTATATTTTGTTCCCAGAAGAACCTATAGGACTTGAAGTGTGTTAGTCCCATCACACACACAGAGCTATATTTTGTTCCCAGAAGCACCTATAGGACTTGAAGTGTGTTAGTCCCATCACACACACAGAGCTATATTTTGTTCCCAGAAGCACCTATAGGACTTGAAGTGTGTTAGTCCCATCACACACACAGAGCTATATTTTCTTCCCAGAAGCACCTATAGGACTTGAAGTGTGTTAGTCCCATCACACAGAGCTCCTCTATTTTCTTTGCAGAAGCACCCACAGGACTTCTAGTGTGTTAGTGGCATCACACAGAGCTCCTATATATTCTTCTCAGCAGCACCCACAGGACTTCTAGTGTGTTAGTGGCATCACACAGAGCTCCTCTATTTTCTTTGCAGAAGCACCCACAGGACTTCTAGTGTGTTAGTGGCATCACACAGAGCTCCTCTATTTTCTTTGCATAAGCACCCACAGGACTTCTAGTGTGTTAGTGGCATCACACAGAGCTCCTCTATTTTCTTTGCAGAAGCACCCATAGGACTTCTAGTGTGTTAGTGGCATCACACAGAGCTCCTATATATTCTTCTCAGCAGCACCCACAGGACTTCTAGTGTGTTAGTGGCATCACACAGAGCTCCTCTATTTTCTTTGCAGAAGCACCCACAGGACTTCTAGTGTGTTAGTGGCATCACACAGAGCTCCTCTATTTTCTTTGCAGAAGCACCCATAGGACTTCTAGTGTGTTAGTGGCATCACACAGAGCTCCTATATATTCTTCTCAGCAGCACCCACAGGACTTCTAGTGTGTTAGTGGCATCACACAGAGCTCCTCTATTTTCTTTGCAGAAGCACCCACAGGACTTCTAGTGTGTTAGTGGCATCACACAGAGCTCCTCTATTTTCTTTGCATAAGCACCCACAGGACTTCTAGTGTGTTAGTGGCATCACACAGAGCTCCTCTATTTTCTTTGCAGAAGCACCCATAGGACTTCTAGTGTGTTAGTGGCATCACACAGAGCTCCTATATTTTCTTCTCAGCAGCACCCACAGGACTACCGACTACAATGGCTGGAAGACCGCCAAGGGGAGGCAGAGCGTGCAGAGCCAAGAACACAGGGCAGGCAGGCTCTGTTTCTAGTGGACGTGGCCGTGGACGTGGACGTGGTCGTGCATCGTCATCAGCACGTGGCCATGGGACACGCGCGTCTTTGTTTTCGGCAGCTGGACATGTGGAGCCGCATCATGCTGAAGGCTTGGTAGAATGGATGACCAAGCCCTCCTCATCCTCCTCATCCTCTCTCACCCAGGCTCAGGGTACTGACAGAGCATCATCAGCCACCCCTTCCCTAGACCCACCATGTCCTCCTGAGGAGTCCCCCGAACTCTTTGAGCACAGTGTTGGGTACATGCTCCAGGAGGATGCCCAACGATTCGAAGGCTCGGATGACGATACCCAGCTTGAGGAATCTGGCAGTACAGTTCCACCAGCTGCAGCTTACTGCCAGGTTTGCTCTAGTGGTGAAGAGGGAGGGGATGATGAGGTCACTGACTCCACGTGGGTGCCTCAAGGGAGAGAGGATGAGGAGGAGGACGAGGAGGAGGAGGATGCGGCGTCACATGTCCAACGAGGCAGGATGCCCCCTGGAGGCCAGGTAGAGGCCAGCACAGCAACTGTACAACACCGCAGAGCTCCGCCTGTGCAGGGCGCTGCCTCTGCACGTTATCAGAAAAGTTCTTTGGTGTGGGCCTTTTTTGAGACGAGTGCAGCAGATCGCACCACTGCTATTTGCAATATTTGTCTCAAGCGTATCTCGCGTGGCCAAAACATCAGCCGCTTGGGCACGACAAGCATGACCAGACATATGGCGACCTGCCATGCAGCTCGTTGGCAGGCACACATAAAAGACCCACACCAAAGAACTAAGCGGACCTCTCCTTGCTCCTCCTCAGCTGGGATCTCCATCCCCACTACACCTTCAGTCCTCTCTGAAAGCTGCTCTGAGAGGACTGAAGGTGTAGAATTCGGTGTGTCACAACCAAGTACTTGCAGTACACCGACGTCCGAATGCAGCAGGCAAATTTCCCTGCCCCAGCTGCTGGACCGTAGAAAGAAGTACACTCCCAGCCATCCACATGCCCAGCGGTTGAATGCTAGCCTTGCTAAATTGCTAGCACTTCAACTGCTGCCTTTTCAGTTGGTAGACTCGGCCCCCTTCCGTGAGTTTGTTCAATGTGCGGTTCCTCAGTGGCAGGTTCCCAAACGCCACTTTTTCTCGCGGAAGGCGATTCCGTCTCTCTACCGGCATGTGGAGGGCAATGTCCATGCCTCGCTGGACAGGGCGGTCAGCGGTAAGGTGCATATTACCGCTGACTCATGGTCCAGCAGGCATGGACAGGGACGGTACCTTTCTTTCACGGCCCATTGGGTCACTCTATTGGCAGCTGGGAGGGATGCAGGACAAGGTGCAGTAGTGTTGGAGGTTGTTCCGCCACCACGCCTCCAAAACGCGACTACTGCTACTGGTTGTGACACACCTCTCTCCTCCACCCCCTCCTCTTCTTCTTCCTCCAGTGCTCTGTCCTTGGAACCAGCGGTGCTCCGTAGGCGTACAAGGGGCTACGCAAGTACGCAGGCAAAAAGATGCCATGCCGTGCTTGCGCTGGTGTGTTTGGGGGACAGGAGCCACACTGGGCCAGAGGTTCTGGCAGCTCTGCAGGGGCAGGCCGAGAGGTGGTTGACGCCACGTCAGCTTAAGCCAGGAATGGTCGTTTCTGACAATGGCACCAACCTCCTCTCCGCCCTGCGACAGGGGCAGCTCACCCATGTGCCCTGCATGGCTCACGTCCTCAACCTGGTGGTGCAGCGGTTCTTGGGCAGGTTCCCAGGCTTACAGGATGTCCTGAGGCAGGCCAGGAAAGTCTGTGTGCATTTCCGCCGATCTTATAATGCCAGTGCTCGGCTGACTGAGCTGCAAAAGGAGCTGAACCTGCCCAAGAACCGCCTAATATCTGACATGCCCACCAGGTGGAACTCAACGTTGGCCATGCTGCAGCGACTGCACACGCAGCAGAGGGCCATCAATGAGTACCTTTGCGACTACGGCACCAGGACAGGGTCAGGGGAGCTTGGTTTTTTTTCCCCACGTCAGTGGAGCATGATCAGGGATGCATGCACTGTCCTCTCACCATTTGAGGAGGCCACGAGGATGGTGAGCAGTGACAGTGCATGCATCAGTGACACTGTCCCTCTTGTCCACCTGTTGGAGCATACGCTGCGTGGGATAATGGACAGGGCACTTGAGGCAGAACAGAGGCAGGAAGAGGAGGACTTCCTTGCCTCTCAAGGCCCCCTTTATCCGGACAGTGTTCCTTCTGTCCCACCCATCACACAGGAAGAGGATGAGGAGGAGGAGGAGGAGGAGGAGGAGGAGGATTGTGTGAGCATGGAGGTGGAGCCTGGCACTCAGCATCAGCAGCAGCAGTCTTTTAGGGATGATGTACAGTCCCAACAAGCCAGTGGACTTGTACGTGGCTGGGAGGAGGTGGCTGGCGATCATGTCATCCTCAGTGACCCAGAAGACTCCGGACCGAATGCCTCAGCTAACCTACGCTGCATGGCCTCCCTGATCCTGCAAAGCCTGCGGAAGGATCCTCGTGTTCTTCGGATCAAGGAGAGGGACCATTACTGGCTGGCCACTCTCCTTGATCCGCGGTACAAGGGTAAGGTTGCGGACCTTATCTTGCCGTCGCAGAGGGAGCAGAGGATGAGACATCTCAGGGAGGCCTTGCAGAAAGGTCTGTGCAACGCGTTCCCAGAAACTGGGAGGCTACAAACTCCTGGTCCTGGGCGACGAGTTGCTGAGGCTTCGGTCAGTGGCAGAAGGAGCGGTGGGGAAGGTGGACGTCTGACCGATGCGTTCAGACAATTTTTTAGTCCGCAGCCCCAAGGTATGATCGGTTCCAGCAACCATCGCCAGCGTCTGATATACATGGTGCAGGAATACCTTGGGGCAAGGTCAGACTTGGACACCTTTCCCACCGAAAATCCTCTGGCTTACTGGGTCCTGAGGATGGATCACTGGCCAGAGCTTGCACAGTATGCAATTGAGCTACTGGCCTGTCCTGCCTCCAGCGTTCTTTCCGAACGCACATTCAGTGCTGCTGGAGGATTTGTGACTGATCATAGGGTGCGCCTGTCCACCGCCTCGGTTGATCGACTGACATTCATCAAAATGAATCAGTCTTGGATCACCACCAGCTACCAGGCACCTGAGGCGGATATAACCGAATAATTTTTAATGTCACATCCCTTCAAGACTGCCTATGCTGATGCTGAGTGACTGTCCTGACTATCCTCTTCCTCCTCCTCAATGATCCATGCCACCACACCAGTGCCTAAGGCACAATTTTTCAGCCCCTGTTTAACAGGGGCGTGTACTTACAATTTTTTAAAAAAATGCTTCGCAACACGTGTGACTGCTGTGCTCCAAGTACAGTCTCTGTGAGGGCCGTGTTGCAGTGTTGTGGCACCAGCACCAGTGCCTAAGGCACAATTTTTCAGCCCCTGTTTAACAGGGGCGTGTACTTACAATTTTTTAAAAAAATGCTTCGCAACACGTGTGACTGCTGTGCTCCAAGTACAGTCTCTGTGAGGGCCGTGTTGCAGTGTTGTGGCACCAGCACCAGTGCCTAAGGCACAATTTTTCAGCCCCTGTTTAACAGGGGCGTGTACTTACAATTTTTTTAAAAAAATGCTTCGCAACACGTGTGACTGCTGTGCTCCAAGTACAGTCTCTGTGAGGGCCGGGTTGCAGTGTTGTGGCACCAGCACCAGTGCCTAAGGCACAATTTTTCAGCCCCTGTTTAACAGGGGCGTGTACTTACAATTTTTTAAAAAAATGCTTCGCAACACGTGTGACTGCTGTGCTCCAAGTACAGTATCTGTGAGGGCCGGGTTGCAGTGTTGTGGCACCAGCACCAGTGCCTAAGGCACAATTTTTCAGCCCCTGTTTAACAGGGGCGTGTACTTACAATTTTTTAAAAAAAATGCTTCGCAACACGTGTGACTGCTGTGCTCCAAGTACAGTATCTGTGAGGGCCGGGTTGCAGTGTTGTGGCACCAGCACCAGTGCCTAAGGCACAATTTTTCAGCCCCTGTTTAACAGGGGCGTGTACTTACAATTTTTTAAAAAAATGCTTCGCAACACGTGTGACTGCTGTGCTCCAAGTACAGTATCTGTGAGGGCCGGGTTGCAGTGTTGTGGCACCAGCACCAGTGCCTAAGGCACAATTTTTCAGCCCCTGTTTAACAGGGGCGGGTAATTACAAATCTTGATCTAATAGTTCACAGCAGGGCCCATTCCTGCGCCCACCAAGAGTAACTATGAGGGCCTGCAGTCTTGTGGCAACACCGTCCACCACCACCGCCAAAGGCCCAATTTTTCTGCCCTGTTCATCAGGTGCTTGCAATTACAAATCTTGATCTAATAACTCACAGCAGGGCCCATTCCTGCGCCCACCAAGAGTAACTATGAGGGCCTACAGTCTTGTGGCAACACCGTCCACCACCACCGCCAAAGGCCCAATTTTTCTGCCCTGTTCATCAGGTGCTTGCAATTACAAATCTTGATCTAATAACTCACAGCAGGGCCCATTCCTGCGCCCACCAAGAGTAACTATGAGGGCCTACAGTCTTGTGGCAACACCGTCCACCACCACCGCCAAAGGCCCAATTTTTCTGCCCTGTTCATCAGGTGCTTGCAATTACAAATCTTGATCTAATAACTCACAGCAGGGCCCATTCCTGCGCCCACCAAGAGTAACTGTGAGAGCTTACAGTCTTGTGGCAAAACCGTCCACCACCACCACCACCACCCCCAATTTTTCTGCCCTGTTCAAGAGGTGCATGCAATTACAAATCTTGATCTATTAACTCACAGCAGGGCCCATTCCTGTGCCCACCAGTCTTGTGGCTACACCAACATCTAATAGGGCAAATTTCTGCAGAGTATATACGCCAGGCCCCTACTTTCAAACATCCAACTTACAAACGACTCCTACTTGCAAATGGAAAGAGAAAACAGGAAGTGAGAGGAAATCTACCCCTAGGAAGGGAAATTCTATCCTGTTAGATTTAATTTGGGAAAAAGGTATCTCCTCTCTACTGATACTTTATCACCAATCCTTGTTTCAATTAAAACCCCACTTTTCCAAAAACATTTGTCATTGGGACGGAAAGTGAGGTGACATGTTCTGAACACATGTGCAAAGACAGCAAATGTTACAGGGGTGATAACCCCTCCCTATGTTCTCCAAAAAGCTTAAAAATAGATTTTTTTGGGATGGAGCTACACTTCATAATGTACCTGTTCAGATTCTACTTAAGATCAAACCTAAAGCCGCAAGTGGTTTTAAATGGCTTCTTTTTTTCCTTTACAAATGTCATTTTGTGCAAGGACAGTTCTAAACACGGGAAACACATGCCACTTCACAGGCATACTTTAGACACCCCCCAGGTACCATATTTAAAGGAAAATTTCACTTTTTTTTTTTCACTTTATGCATCATTAAAATGACTGCTCCCGAAAAAACGTTAGTTTTTAAAAGTTCTTTTTGCATTGATATATGTCCCCTGGGGCAGGACCCGGGTCCCCAAACCTGTTTTATGACATTAACATGCATATTGGCCGTTGTAATTAGCACTTTTGATTTCGAACGTTCGCGTCCATTATAACGTATAGGGTTCGAAAATTTGCGCGAACTTTCGGTCCGTTCGAAGGTTCTGGTTCGAACCGAACCCGGGGGTGTTCGGCTCATCCCTAGTGCCCATAAGTGCCGCCTCATCAGTGCAGCCTTTTAGTGCTGCCTCATCAGCGCACATCAGTGAAGGAGAAAAATTACATATTTACAAAATTTACTGACAGAAACTAAAAAAAAATTATTTTTTTCAAAATTTTTGGTCTTTTTTTTTATTTTTTGGAAAATTAAATAAAAATCCCAGTAGTGATTAATAAATACCACCAAACGAAAGCTCCTGTTTGTGTAAAGAAAATTATAAAAATGTAACATGGTTACAGTGTTGTATGACCGCGCAATTGTCATTCAAAATGTGAGAGCGATGAAAGCTGAAAAATGGCCTGGGCAGGAAGGGGGGTGAAAGTGCCCGGTAGATAAGTGGTTTAAAAGACCCCAAATGCCTCCTACACACTTCAAAGTAAATTCCTCGATTAATCGTAAAAATTTTTTGATCGGTACTCACTTCTCCACTGGCTTCCAGGTCTTCAGGGAGTTCTGTCGGAGATCCAATGACGTCATTGACATCGACGTCACCGGACTCCTCCCCCCTTCCCCAAGTGCCTCCGTCTGCTAACGAAGGGAAGGGGGGAGTAGTCCGGTGACGTCGAAGTTCTGATTGAACGTAACGTGTACGGGGGAGGAGCTACACATGACATCACCCGCTGCTGCCCTACGGAACTAACACAATTGTCGGCTTTACATGCTGTGTTTTTATCATCTTTATGTGAGTAGTTTGTGTTTGAACACAAAAATTAAATCTTATACTTAAGCGGTGAGCACATAGATCTTTTCTTTCTACCCATGACCTGCGTCCTTGCTGAGATCTAAGTAGACGTGAGAGAAGTTTATGGTCCGTGTTAACCCTTTTGATACCCGCTTGCATGACCACCTGTTTGCACAGGGGTCCATGCCATAAGATGAGAATGATTAGTTAGACCGGAGGTGGAGGGATTGTCACGCTACTGTGAAAAAAATAACTTACGTCAGTGCTACAGTTTGAATTTAAGGCCCGTACACACGATTGGACTTTTTGACAACAAACATGCAAATTAGCTGTTTTGGACCAACATCCGACAGTTTGTACGCTCCATCGGACCAACTTTTTCAGTTTTCATCAGACTTTTGTTGGCTGTGCGAATGGACCAACTTTCTGCCAACAAAAGTCCGATGGAGCAAAGTCCGACCGTGTGTACACAAAACCATCGGACTTTTGTACAAAGTACAAACACGCATCCTTAGAACCAATGCAAAAGGTCAGACAACAATATAGAAGTTGACCAAAGGTGGCGCTGGAGTATTCAAACGTCCTCTTTTGAAGGGTCATCAGTACGTTGAAACGTCACTACGTTCATGTTTGTTGCCTAGGGATGGGCCCGGTGTTCGATTCGAACCCATGTTCGAATCGAACATCAGACGTTTGCCCGTTCGGCGAGCCCAGAACTATTTGGGATCAAATTCGTGTGATGCGAACGGCCCGCAATGGCTGCTGGCTGATGATTGGCCAAGCATGCACTGTGACCCTGCATGCTTGGCCAATCACAGCGCCGGCAGCGAGGAGAGCCATAATTGGCTACAGGAAGGATGCCTGTAGCCAATTATAGCTCAGGGGGTTTAGTACACGCCCCACAGTATAAAAGGGCGCCGCGCCGGTGGCCTCATTATATTGTGTTCCAGCGTGTCAGTGTTATGTGCTGCTGACTGCTGACATTATCTGCTGTATTTCTGGGGATTAGTGTGTGCGTGCTGTTAGTACAGCATTGCAGTATCACATCTGGGGGGTGTCTATAGTATGCCTGTGAAGGGGCGCATGTTTCCCGTGCTTAGAACTGTCCCTGCACAAAGTGTCATTTTTGCAGGAAAAAAAGCTATTTAAAATCACTCGCGGCTAATGAATTGACGGCTCCCGTAACACAGAGAACAGTGTTACGAGAGCCTGGGACATCATGGGGAATTTCCTATGGCTTTCCCCATGACGTCAGAGGGGGCGAGGTCACCAGGTGGCCCCGCCCTCCATTATAAAAGACCTGTCAGACGCAGCAAAGCCTCACACAGCGGGAGCCTCCCATTGCGCGGAGCGGCCCAAGAAGCGACCCGGACGCCGTGGAAGAAGATGTCGGACGAGAAGACCAGAGCAAGAAGAAACGGATCGGAGGAAGAAGATGATGGAAGAAGAAGATGGAAGAAGATGCCGGAAGGAGAAGATGAAGAAACCGAAGGATGAAGAAAGGAAGAAGGAAGACCAGAAAAAAGAAGATTTTAATAAAGGAATTGTCATTTTTACCATTTTTGACACTTTTTTGGTGAAATGGTAGGAAGTACCCCCTTACCATTTCACACAGGGGGGGGGCCGGATCTGGGGGTCCCCTTGTTAAAGGGGGCTTCCAGATTCAGATAACCCCCCACCCCGCAGACCCCCACAACCAATGGCCAGGGTTGTGGGGAAGAGGCCCTTGTCCTCATCAACATGGGGACAAGGTGCTTTGGGGGGGACTTCAAAGCACCCTCACAATGTTGAGGGCATGTGGCCTGGTATTGTTCAGGAGGGAGGGGGCCGCTCTCGTCCCCCCCTTTTTTCTCGTCCCCCCTCTTTTCCTGTGGCCTGCCAGGTTGCGTGCTCGGATAAGGGTCTGGTATGGATTTTGAGGGGGACCCCACGCCATGTTTTTTTTTTTGGCCGGGGTTCCCGTTAAAATCCATCCCAGACCTCAAGGGTCTGGTATGGATTTTGAGGGGGACCCCACGCCATTTTTTTTTGGCTGGGGTTCCCCTTATGCCTCGTACACACGATCGGACTTTCCGGCAGGATTGTCCGCTGGACCTAGTCCAGCGGACAAACCGCCGGACCTTCCAGCGGGGCTTCGCCCGACTTTCCGAGCTGTGGACTTGCCCACACACGCCCGGACTTCTCCGGCGGACAATCCGCGGGAAAAAGTCAGAGGGACTTTTGAAAATGAACGGACTTGCCCACACACGGAGCAAAGTCCGTTTATTTAGAACGTAATTGCAGGTAGACGGGACTAGTGAAGGCAGTGAATGCCGCCGCGCTAGCCCCGTCACCTGGCATGGATTTAAAGGGAATCCCCACGCCGAAAAAACGGCGTGGGGGTCCCCCCCAAATCCATCTCAGACCCCTATCCGAGCACGCAGCCCGGCCGGCCAGGAAAGGGGTGGGGACGAGCGAGCGCCCCCCCTCCTGAGCCGTACCAGGCCGCGTACCCTCAACATGGGGGGTGCCCTGGGGAAAGGGGGCCGTGTCGGGGTCTGCGGGCGGGGGGCTTATCGGAATCCGGGAGCCCCCTTTAATAAGGGGGCCCCCAGATCCTGGCCCCCCACCCTATGTGAATGAGTATGGGGTACGATGTACCCCTACCCATTCACCTAAGGTGTAAAAGTGTCAATAAAAAAAACACACAATTTTTTTAAAATATTTTATTACACTGCTCCGGGGGTCTTCTTCCGTCTTGGGGGGTCTTCTCGCCGGACTCCTCCGATATTTTACCGAGCGGAGGAGCCCGGCTTCCTTCTTCGTCGTCGTCTGGGGGTCTTGATCCGCCTTCGGGGGTCTCTTCTGTCTTCTGACTCTTCTTCTGACTCGTCGCTCTCTCTGGCCGGAATGGCAGAGCCCCGCTGTGTTGTGACTTATATAGGGACAAGGAGGCGGGGTCACATGCTCATGTCACATGGTGACCCCGCCTCCCTATGATGTCACAGTCCCAGCATCCTCTGGGACTGTGACATCATAGGGAGGCGGGGTCACCATGTGACATGAGCATGTGACCCCGCCTCCTTGTCCCTATATAAGTCACAACACAGCGCGGCTCTGCTATTCCGGCCAGAGAGAGCGACGAGTCAACATCGGAAGAAGAAGAAGAAGAAGAAGAAGAAGAAGAAGAAGAAGAAGAAGAAGAAGAAGAAGAACAGAAGAGACCCCGGAAGACCCCCGAAGGCGGATCGAGACCCCCAGACAATGGCGGCGACGACGAAGAAGGAAGCCGGGCTCCTCTGCTAGGTAAAAGAGCAGAGGAGTCCAGCGAGAAGACCTCCCCAAGACGGAAGAAGACCCCCAGAGCAGTGCAATAAAATATTTTTAAAAAATTGTGTGTTTTTTTTTATTGACACTTTTACACCTTAGGTGAATCGTACCCCATACTCATTCACATAGGGTGGGGGGCCGGGATCTGGGGGCCCCCTTATTAAAGGGGGCTCCCGGATTCCGATAAGCCCCCCGCCCGCAGACCCCCACAACCAACGGCCAGGGTTGTCGGGAAGAGGCCCTTGTCCTCATCAACATGGGGACAAGGTGCTTTGGGGTGGCACGGCCCCCCTTTCCCCAGGGCACCCCCCATGTTGAGGGCACGCGGCCTGGTACGGCTCAGGAGGGGGGGGTGCTCGTCCGTCCCCGCCCCTTTCCTGGCCGGCCGGGCTGCATGCAAGGGTCTGAGATGGATTTGGGGGGGACCCCCAAGCCGTTCTTTCGGCGTGGGGATTCCCTTTAAATCCATACCAGGTGACGGGGCTAGCGCGGCGGCATTCACTGCCTTCGCTAGCCCCGTCTACCTGAAGTCACGTTCTAAATGAACAGACTTTCCGATGATCGGCAAGTCCGTTCATTTCCAAAAGTCCGGCGGACTAGCATACAGACCGCGGGATTGTCCGCCGGACTGCCGAGTCCAGCGGACAATTTTAAAACAAAACTTAAAACTTAGTCCGCCGGACTTGTGGCGGGAAAGTCCGATTGTGTGTATGAGGCATAAATATCCATAGCAGACCTGAAGGGCCTGGTAATTGAATTTGGGGGGACCTCCACGCTTTTTTTTTATATTTTTATTTTTATCAATGACTTTTTTTTTATCAATGGCTTTCAATGAATAACTGTTCTCTATGTTACGGGACCCGGCAATTCATTAGACGCGAGTGATTTTAAATAGCTTTTCTTCCTGCAAAAATTACACTTTGTGCAGGGACAGTTCTAAGCACAGGAAACATGCGCCCCTTCACAGGCATACTATAGACACCCCGCAGGTACGAAATTTAAAGGAATATTACACTTTTATTGTTTCACTTTAAGCATTATTAAAATCACTGCTCCTGCAAAAACGGCCATTTAAAAAAAAAAATTTGCATTGATACATGTCCCCTGGGGCAGGACCCAGGTCCCCAAAACACTTTTTATGACAATAAAATGCATATTAGCCTTTAAAATTAGCACTTTTGATTTTGAACGTTCGCATCCATTGTAACTAATAGGGTTCTTATGTTCGCACAGACTTTAGGTCCGTTCGCGGGTTCTGGTGCGAACCAAACCCGGGGGTGTTCGGCTCATCCCCATTGTTGCCTAAAAAGTCTGATTGTGTGTATGCAATACAAACTTGGGGCCAACGCCTTTTGTACAAAAATCCACGGGAAAGTTGGTACAAGGTCCGATCGTGTGTATGAGGCTTTAGAAATAATATAAATCCAATATTCATCTTGGCTGGGTGAATGCCGGTCACATTTGTTTGTCTATTTTTTAATGCCTCTAATGCCCCGTACACAAGAGCATATTTTAACTTGGAAAAAACTTGGATGGTTTTTCCGATGGAATTCCACTCAAGCTTGGCTTGCATACACACGGTCACACAAAAGTTTGCTAAACTTTTGACCGTCAAAAACGCGGTGACGTACAACACTACATCGAGCCAAGAAAATTAAGTTCAATGCTTCCGAGCATGCGTGGAATTGTTTCCGAGCATGCGTAGCAATTTTGCACGCCGGAATTGGTACAGACGATCGGAATTTCCGATCAGAACTTTTTCCGACCAAAAAATTGAGAACCTGCTCTCAATAAGTTGAATAAGTTCAGTGCTCGCAACCTTTCCTCATAACTAATATCTTCCAGACCCTTTATTAGCTTTATTGCCCTTCTTTGTACTCGCTCCATTTCCTGTACATCCTTCCTGAGGACTGGTGCCTAGAACTGGACAGCAAACTCCAGGTGCGGCCGGACCAGAGTCTTGTAGAGCAGAAGAATTATCGGTTTATCTCTGGAGTTGTTCCCCTTTTTAATGCCAATATTCTGTTTGCTTTGTTAGCAGCAGCTTGGCATTGCATGCCATTGCTGAGCCCATCATCTACTAGGACCCCCAGGTCCTTTTCCATCCTAGATTCCCCCAGAGGTTCTCCCCCAGTGTATAGATTGCATTCATATTTTTGCCACCCAAATGCATTATTTTACAAGAAATTGAGGAAATTTTCATGATGATACAGCAACAACTTCAAAAAAAAGATGGTACTAGCAACAGGCTTATTGTAACACCTGCTCTTTTCTACAAGAAAGGCCAGGCAGTTCCTGCAAAGGCTGTTGCTAGTGGCCAAAGTTATAGGCAGCCAAAAATGGAGATTTTTCATTTAGGCTGCGTACACATGATCGGAATTTCCGGCAAACTAGGTCCGACGGTCTTCCCGCAGGACTTTCGGTGGAGTTACGAACGGACTTGGCCACACACGAATGGTCCATTCGAAAGTCGCTTAGTTTTGAACCCAATGACGTAAACGGGACAAAAAAAGGAAGTTCAATAGCCAGTAGCCAATAGCTGCCCTTGCGTTGTATTTGGTCCGTTGGACCAGCACACAGACGAATGGTTTTCAAGATTTTTAGTCTTTCGGAATTGAGTCCGTCGGATAGATTTGAAACATGTTCTATTTATAGGTCCGCCTGATTTTTTCACCGAAAAACGATCGGATTAGCCCACACACGATCGGATTGTCCGACTGACTAATCCCTTCGGACCTAGTCTGCCGGAAAATCCAGTTGTGTGTACGCAGCTTTACAGCAGGAGGCAATTTCTCAAGGTAAAAGCATAGCTGCCAACACACAAAAGTGCTAGCAGCAGCTCTACAGATAGAGGTGAAGTGGCAGCTAATATTTTACAACCTGAACCTGCTGCTGAACAACATGATGATGACATACCTTTTAAGTTCCGCCTTTTAAGGTTTTGATTTAGAAATAGGATTGGGTTTAAAAGAGAGCAATTACTACAACAATATCAAGTGTATAGTCCAGGATCAGATATTGGTCCTCCAGATAAGCCCCGGAGTCTAGGAACTAAGTGGAGGGGCCGCATGCCTGGGGGAACACTGTTAGTGCACAGGAAGCTGGGTGCAGGAAGGGGAGTTGTTGGCTGAAGGAAAGGACGGTCTTGCAGTTCATTTAACTCATTCGGGGGGGCGGGGCTTCCTCAGTCAGAGCAGCAGGTCCAGAGGAGCACACAGGACAGTTTTTCCCTCCCTCCCTCCAGGCAGCAACTTGTTTTGAGTATGGGTTTTGTGTGTTGTCTTCTGTTCTTTGTTTTTCTTTTTTTTCAGGTGCTGATGGTAGGGGTCTCTGCTTCCTGAAGGTCCGAATGTGTGTATATACATGTAATATATGGTGTGGTAAGGGTTGGGACCTATCTTGGTATGGGGACCTTCCCTGTATGGTAAGATGGACTATCGGTCAACGAGCTGAAGGTGCAAGAAGGTGGTAAGCAGTTGTCACTGAGCTGTATCCTTCGCGGCTAGTGGCCAGGATGCTGTAGTGGTGGTCAGCCAGTGAGATAGTGGTACCTTCTTTCAGGAACCTCAGACATAGCTGTAACATGGTTGGGTTATAAATAGTGTTTTATATATATATATATATATTTATTTTATATGTAGTGCCGACACTTTTCTAAAGTGTGCGCTATAGTGCAAATTTAGTTTTTCCAGAACTGTAACAGAGTTCTGGGGGTTAATTGTACAGGTCATTTACTTTGGCATCAGTTTGGCTGGGCTGTACTGGAGTCCTGCCTGGTCATAGATGCAGTGAGGCACCTGTGACAGGCTGAGAACAAAGCCTGGTTGGACGTGTTAGGTACCAATCTTTCTCTGAGCCAATCAGTGGGCGCGTCTGGCCCCGCTGTGTAGTCTGGGATGGGGTATTTAAGATGCTGAAGTCACATGTTCAGGGTTCGGCTTGCTCTTTGATTCCTGGTACCAGTCCGGACCTCTCCCATGAGAGGTTCTGGACCCAGGAGTGTGTGCTGCCCCGTAAGCATGGTCACCCTGACCAGCCCCAGAGGCCCTCATGGTCTGGGGATCCGTCCGTTCCTGAGCCTCGGAACTGGCTAGTTCGAGGCCCAGCAACTGAAGGAGGACTCTGAGGTGTCCCGGTGGAGGGCCAAGAAGCTGGCTGCTCGGTAGGAGCCTGGGAGCTGAGATTGTATGGACACTAGTGAATCCGCATTTCTTACTTCTTACGGTATCGCCAAAGCGGCTGAAAGATCCAGGTGCCAGAGGAAAAGTTCCTAACTGTGGCAGAGACTTTGCAAATCTTTGAAATCACTTGTTGGCTGCTAAATCTACAGACAGGGGTTTATCCAACAGTGAAACGCCCAGTTGCGAGTGGCTACTCTCTGGGCTATCTAAAGAGACTTTCAATTGATGTCAGCCGTTCTGAAGTGCCTGAGCTTTGTCATCCGTACCCTCTATTCCCAACTAAGAGACTGTGTTATATTTGAACGTTACTCTTTGCAAATAAAAATCCTCAAAAGGACATTTGAGTGTCAGCTTCTGAAATTACTGGGTACTAACCCTGGGAACCCCATATATATATATATATATATATATATATATATATATATATATACTGTATATCAGCCCTCAAAAATTACACTCGCACACTCGCATTTTGCGAGTGATTTTTGAGGGCTGGCGAGGAGAAGAGAGGAGAGCCGCCACTGGTAGATCACAGCAGGGAACATTCAGACTTTTGTTTCATAAGCTGTGAGTGTTCCCCCGCCGTGCGCCGTCACATAAGCTCCTCCCCTTTTCCGGGACTTTGATAGACAGATCACCCGTCCAATCCTAGGACGGGTGACATGTATCAAACTTCCCCGGACAAGGGGAGGGGCTTATGTGACGGCGCGCCGCGGGGGAACACTCACAGCTTATGAAACAAAAGTCTGAATGTTCCCTGCTGTGATCTACCAGTGGCAGCTCTCCTCTCTTCTCCTCCACAGGTAGGCAGCACATGGGGGACACAGGCTGCAAATGGGGGGGGGGGGAGACACTGGCTGCACATGGGGGGGGGGACACTGGCTGCACGGGGGGGGGGGGGACACTGGCTGCACATGGGGGGGGGACACTGGCTGCACATGGGGGGGGGACACTGGCTGCACATGGGGGGGGGGACACTGGCTGCACATGGGGGGGGGGGGGGGACACTGGCTGCACATGGGGGGGGACACTGGCTGCACATGGGGGGGGGGGGGGGGGGGGGGGGGACACTGGCTGCACATGGGGGGGGGGACACTGGCTGCACATGGGGGGGGACACTGGCTGCACATGGGGGGGGGACACTGGCTGCACATGGGGGGGGACACTGGCTGCACATGGGGGGGGGACACTGGCTGCACATGGGGGGGGGACACTGGCTGCAAATGGGGGGGGGGACACTGGCTGCAAATGGGGGGGGACACTGGCTGCAAATGGGGGGGGACACTGGCTGCACATGGGGGGGGACACTGGCTGCAAATGGGGGGGGGGGGGACACTGGCTGCAAATGGGGGGGGGGGACACTGGCTGCAAATGGGGGGGGGGGGACACTGGCTGCAAATGGGGGGGGGGGACACTGGCTGCAAATGGGGGGGACACTGGGGGGGGGACACTGGCTGCAAATGGGGGGGGGGGGGGGGACACTGGCTGCAAATGGGGGGGGGGGACACTGGCTGCAAATGGGGGGGGGGACACTGGCTGCAAATGGGGGGGGGGGGGGGGGGGGGGGGGGGGGACACTGGCTGCAAATGGGGGGGGGGACACTGGCTGCAAATGGGGGGGGGGGACACTGGCTGCAAATGGGGGGGGGACACTGGCTGCAAATGGGGGGGGGGGCTGCAAATGGGGGGGGACACTGGCTGCAAATGGGGGGGGGGGACACTGGCTGCAAATGGGGGGGGGGGACACTGGCTGCAAATGGGGGGGGGACACTGGCTGCAAATGGGGGGGGGACACTGGCTGCAATGGGGGGGGGGGCAAATGGGGGGGGACACTGGCTGCAAATGGGGGGGGGGACACTGGCTGCACATGGGGGGGGGACACTGGCTGCACATGGGGGGGACACTGGCTGCACATGGGGGGGGGACACTGGCTGCACATGGGGGGGGGGACACTGGCTGCACATGGGGGGGGGACACTGGCTGCACATGGGGGGGGGGACACTGGCTGCACATGGGGGGGGGGGACACTGGCTGCACATGGGGGGGGACACTGGCTGCACATGGGGGGGGACACTGGCTGCACATGGGGGGGACACAGGCTGCACATGGGGGGGGACACAGGGATGGGGGGGGGGGACACAGGCTGCACATGGGGGGGGGACACAGGCTGCACATGGGGGGGGACACAGGCTGCACATGGGGGGGGGACACAGGCTGCACATGGGGGGGGGGGGGGGGACACAGGCTGCATTAACATTAAGGTTGTTAATATTTTTATAACTTAATTGCATAAAACATTAAAGGTGTCATTTAATGAGATAATTTATGAGGGCGGGTTTAGGGGCGGGGCAGGGTAGGGGTTGGGCGGGGCAACTGGTGGCGAGTAACCCTTAAGGCCTGGCTAGTAGCTCAGGACTTGAAATTTTGAGCCCTGCTGTATATATATATTTATTTAAAGAAAAAGTTATTTTATATAATATTGTGTTTGAATTTAATAAAGGGGCCTTTCGTGGCCATTTAATCCAGACAGTGTGTTGTGTTTCATTGGTAAGGTAAGAATAATTATGGTGGTTGGTTAGTGGGGGGTTTGGCAGCTAACATATCAGCCTTACACCAGTCATGTGTCTCCTCTGTTATTTACACACACAATACAGTCACTATCACCCACCTCTTTTGTCTAAAGCCCCATACACACGGTAGGATTTTCCGATGGATTCTGTCCTATCGGACAATGTTGTCGGAAAATCAGACCGTGTGTAGGCACCATCGGACAGTTTCCATCAGATTGTCTGACGGACAAAGTCCTATCTCCTGCTGGATAGATTTTTTGACAACAAAGTCCGATCACACCAAATCCGATCGTGTGTAGCGAATTCCGACCGGACAAAGTGCTACGCATGCTCAGATCACATTACAAGACCAAAGCTATTGGCTACTAGCCTCTACGTAGTCCCGTCGTAGGCAACAAACGTCACCACGTTCAGAATGATCGGATTTTCCGACAACTTTGTCCGACCGTGTGTACGCAAAACCAACATCAGACAAAGTATGACGGACATGATCCGACGGACCTGGTCCTCGGATAATCCGCGCGTGTGTATGGGGCTTTAGAGCCACCGTAGGAGAGGGCACGAGAGAGACATTGTATAAATCATTATATATATCAAATCATATATATATATATATATATCAAAAACCTTGTCCCAGTAAGGGCAAACTCGGTCGTACTCCCACCACACCTGGAGGTAAAAGCCCTTTCCTCTGTGACAGCGCCAACAAGCCCCAACACGGAGTGTTGGGGTACATCTTATTCACCGTGACTGGATCCCTGTACCACCGAGATAGCAATTTGTAGTTTTTAATAGAAATATACGATTTGTGTGTGAGTGTGAATGAAGTATACCATTGTTCCGGGGATATCTCCGCCTGTCTTAGAAGATTTAACTATTGCCACAGTAACCAGTGTTAGGCCGCCATCTTCTTCTATCACCCCAGAAGCCAGTGCTACAGCAACCAGTGTTAGGCCACCACCATCTTCTTCCATCACCCCTAAAGCTATTCAATTTCAAAGCCATCACCCTGATGAAATTGTCCACTGGAGGTAACTTAAAAGCTGTATGGACCATCTATACAAGAGAATGGATGAGATTTGTGATTGAGAGGCTGATATGATCTGAGCCTCTACAGGCTCTGAATCACTTAAAGAAAGATTCCTCTGATTGGATATCAATTTCCTGACCGGCTCTTCTACCTCGTCAACCCAGTCTTGCTCCAATATAGGAGGAATAGGGGGAAGGAGACCTGTCACGCTTCCTGACACTTTGTGTGACAGAGGCGATCATTCCGGCAATCTTGCCCTCTAAACCAGCCAAAGCTGATGCCAGATCCTCTTTACCCTGTTTCCCCGAAAATAAGACCTAGCGTGATTGTCGGTGATGGCTGCAATATAAGCCCTACCCCCCAAATAAGCCCTACCCTGTTTCCCCCAAAAATAAGCCCTACCCTGAAAATAAGACCTACAAGGACTTTAACTAGGGCTTATTTGGGGGGTAGGGCTTATATTGCAGCCATCTCCGACAATCACGCTAGGTCTTATTTTTGGGGAAACAGGGTAGTAATAAACTCTGAGGTAGAAGCATTGGTAGCAGGCACAATGCCGGATAGACACAGTAGCTCAGATTGCCCGGTGTTATCTGGTCTTTCAGGTGAGGCTATTGCAGGAGAGTTCAGTTTAGCCTTACAGGGGCCACTGATGGAACACATGCACCCTTTGCTGCAGCGCTCTCCCAGATCTCTTCCTAGAAGACATGGCTTGCTGAAGAAGTGGTAACTGGCTTTGCGATACAATTCACAAGCTCCTCAGTACCACAATTCCCCCTTGGAAGAATCCTATACAATGAACTGTTCTTCCAGCTACTGCAACATAATTATGCCGCGTACACGCGATCGCACATTCCGACAACAAAATACATGTTTTTTTTCCGACGGATGTTGGCTCAAACTTGTCTTGCATACACACGGTCACACAAATGTTGTCAGAAATTCCGAACGTCAAGAACGCGGTGATGTACGACGAGCCGAGATAATTGAAGTTCAATAGCCAGTGCGGCTCTTCTGCTTGATTCCGAGCATGCGTGGAACTTTGTGCGTCGGAATTGTGAACACACGGTCAGAACAAGCTCCCATTGAACATTTGTTGTCGGAAATTCCAACCGTGTGTACGCGGCATTAGGCTGTGTCTGTCATCACCCATAGGACTCACATGTCACCCAGGACAGACTGCTCTGTGTCCCCTCCATTGGCCAGCAACTAACTGTGCTTTTAGCCTTTAAAAAAAAAAGACGCCATCAGGGCCATGTGCATGAGCCCGTGCACGAGCCCCCCCCCCCCCCACCACACACACAGACACAGAGCAGCACACATATGCCCCCTAGTGGGTAAAAAAAACATTGCAAGCAAAACGTTTTTTTAAAAAAAGCTTCCCACGGCTTGTGCAGCTCTAGGAAGAGAAATACAGAGCAGTGAACCCATTCTCTCTAGAGGGCAAAGCAAGCAAAACATGTCAGCCTAGATACAACTGTTACAGGGGAATATATAATAATTGGAGCCTGGTTTTTCACAGGGCCGCTTACCACTCCCACCGCAGGACAATAGTTTAAGCCAGAGGTCCAGCCTTCACCCATCATGGTGGGTTCTGTCACATGGACCTTCAAGGACTGGGTACCCTTTTTAGTATGAGGGTCCACTCCCTTGGACCTGTACAGCACCTTGCAGGAATGCCTTAGTGCTGTGGTGTCCAGTTCCTGAAGGTTGCATTATAGGCAAAACCTTGTTGTTGATCCTTTAATCTTCTTTAAGAGGCTCGGGTACCATTTATGTTAGCATAGTAGCTTTTTGAAATTGATCCAATCTAGAATGCTGTCCCTTGATTTTTAAGAACCTGTGCGGGATTACAGCATGAAAACTCACAAAGAGTTTAACAAAGGACCATCCACCATTTTAGACACAGGCGAAAAAACTGGAGTACTTCCTGTATGTGAGGGGTTATATAGGGGAAGACTTCCTATTTTTGGTTATTCTACCGGTGTCCATTCACCTATAGGTGGCGCATAACCCAGGTAGTAATGTATATGGCTGCTCTGTGTCCCGTGATGTACAAAAAAGAAAATTGATTTACTTCAGTGGTGTTTGGATTAACAGTCAGAATTTAGTAGCAATTTGCATACTGCACATAATTAAAAAATGGTTCCATTCAGCTAATTCTAACATGAGAGCTGGAGGTATATATGGGTTGTTTAAATCAGCCTCTCCACAGTATATGGAAGCACAGTGGCTGCTTGTTTATGATAAAGAATCTGATGTCAACTTCTCCTTCCTGTCACAGAAACTTCACAATAACCTTTAACCAGCAGTTGCCTTTCACAGAGAAATCTTTATAGGTATAATAAAACCTTCACCCCTACACAAACAAATCACATCTCCTGAATTACTATTTCCTTGTATTTCAAATTCATTTTTACTGATAAGAAGACCAAAACTAGATTCTACAGATTGATAACACTGTTTACTGTTTGCAGCAGTTATTCCACATGACTAGGGGGATGTGCTTAATCGTGAGGCTCCCTTAAATGACAACCTATACCCTCTATATCTTATCTACGAATGACCAGACAACACAACCTTTTGGAGTCGAATGGCCATAGCAGCCCTTTTTATAACAAAAACAGATGAAATACAAAAATACTCTGAAACATAACTTAATGCATGTAAATAGATTTTACAAAAAACATTATAAACCAAATATATACATCAGCTTTTAAACCTTCCTGATCTAGAGGTCTTTGAAGGTAAATTAGAATTTCCAACCAACTAGTTGTATCGGTAAACCCATAAAAATGGCCGCCCGCTGTGTATTACGCAAGCTCAGGGACAAACCAGCAACTTCCTTCCGGATGCAACCTTCTACACTCCATTGTTAACATTTTAAGGGAAGGGAAACCCATACCGCCATATGTGCCCAACCCCCCTAAACCTCCATTATTTCTCAGCACCGCCTTCAAAGACCCCATAGACCTAGCGCCACAGCACACACACATGATACCTTACGTGCGTGTCGCCCTCCACATCCTAACCACCCTCTGCACACCATCCTGCAAAACTAACTGCCACAGGTCAATCCCGATGGCATTCAGGTGCACGCCGTCCGAACGCAAAAAATGCCACGTTTCCTCCTCCAAATACTGGTGATGGACCGCCAAACTCCCATTCCGCACAAAAAACTTGGCCACTGCCTTGTTCACTTTCACCCGGGCTCTGTTCGAACCTGCGACAGAGCGAGCTAAACGCCAAGCCGTCCTGGCAACAATTTCGGACAAGATAAAAATTGTATCAGGAAAAAAAGGATTGCAACCGCAATAGATCAAATTTAATGTCCCTGGTCAATTCCCTCGCACACCGCAAACCCAGGTCATTACCCCCCACATGAAACAGAACCACATCCATTGTGCCAGGAACTGGGGCATCTGGAGAGGGACTGTAACATCATTAAATGTAACCTTCCGTGAATTTGCAGAATGTGCTGTTCCACAATGGCAGGTTCCCAGTCGCTATTTCTTTTCACGTAAGGCCATTCCATCTCTCTACCATCATGTGGAAGGCAATGTTTTGGCATCGTTGGGGAATTCATTCAGCCGCAAGGTCCACTTAACTGCTGACACTTGGTCCAGCAAGCATGGTCAGGGCTGATATATTTTGTTCACAGCACACTGCTTGTAACTTGGAAGGATGCAGGACAGGGCTCAGGGCTACAGCTTGTTGTGCCACCACGTCTCCATACAGCTAGTGGTGATGATGTGGGATCTTTCAGCTCTACCACCTTCTCCTCCTTCATGCTCTCCTCTGCTGGATTTTCCTATGAACCATCAGTACCCCCTAAGCCTTTAGGGGGCCATTCAATGAGTCAGGCTAAAAGATACCATGCAGTGCTTCAGCTGGTCTGTCTAGGGGACAAGAGCCACACCAGAGTAGAGATTCTTTCAGCTTTGCAGGGGCAGGCCCAGAGGTGGTTTATGCCCTGGAAGCTTGAGCCAGCAATGGTGTGCAATAATGGCACTAATCTTTAGTCTGCCCTTCGACAGGAAATGTTGACACATGTGCCATGCCTGGCACATGACCTCAATTTGGTGGTGCTGCATTTCTTAAACAGGTACCTAGGTTTGTAAGATCTTCTAAAGCAGTCCAGAAGAGTCTGTAGCCATTTCAGGCGGTCATACACAGCCAGTGTTCAGTTGGCTTAAATTTAGTGGGACTTCCACTTGCCCATAAACTGTCTGATTTGTGACATGCCCATCAGGTGGAAATCAACTTTGCCAATGCTGCAGGGGCTGCACATGCAGTAGAGGGCTGTCAATGAGTACTTGTGTGAGTATGGCACAAGGACAGGCTCAGGGCACCTCTGCCTTTTTTTCCCACACCAATGGCTGCTGATAAAGGATGCACACACTTTGCTGTCATCATTTGAGGAGGCAACAAGGATGACTGAGCCGTGACAATGCATGCATCAGTGACACAATCCCTGTTGTGTTTCTGCTGGAGCAGACTCTGCGTGGCATTATGGACAGGGCACTTGAGGCAGAGCAGCAGAAGGAAGAGGTGGACTCCCTTTCATCTCAAGGCCCGTTTTATGCAAACACCATTCTTGCAATGACACAGAAAGCACAAGTGGCACCGGTGTCAGTGTTAATTTACACTAACACTGGTGCCAACAATGCAGCACAAAGGGGTTAATTAACTGCTACTGGTCACTAATGCATCAGTGACCAATGGAAATACATTAACCCCCCTTAATGCTGTATGATACTGAAATTGAATACCATTGGTAATTAACCTCCCCTCAGCCACCTCCACCACCCCAAATCTACAGAGTTAATTAAGCTGCAATCATCTGCTTACTTGTGTGATACAGTTCTTCCTCCTCAGCTCCTCTTGGTCACAGCACTCTATGATGCTCCTCTGAGTCATCCCATCCCACCTCCCACCATCGCCGGCCTCTCAGTGAATGACGTCATGCCGGGCCGGCCGGAACTACGAAGCACCTGTCAGGGGGGAGTCCAAGTATCTCAACTGACAGGGAAGGCAAGTAAAGGGCTGGCACGCTAGCTTGTGCCAGGTGCAGGAGCGCACTCGGCACATCATTGCAACTGCAGCTATTGGCGGTTGGTGTGTACAGTCGCACAGACAGTTTTTAGAAGCCCACTTCACCTGCGCCCCCCCTCCCTGCAGTAAACTGTACCGCCCAGGGCATCTGCCCCTTTCGCCCCCTGCCTTGTACCGGCCCTGATGAGAAACAAACAACCACCGCTCCAAGACTCTCCTTCCCAAGCAAATGCTCCTGCTCCTGTGTGGGAGCCCCAGGTGCTGGCTAATAGCACAATGATTGGAAATCAAAAAAGGAAGAACTCCGGACAGCCGCACACCGAGAAAATAAAATCCAAAAAGTTTATTTAAAAGCAAAAAACACTGCACTCCATACACAGCAAAAAAGGGGGGTACAGAGCTGACGCGTTTCGCACCACAACTAGTGCTTACTCATAGCTCACATGTACCGGCCCTGGGTGTGATTATTTTATTTACTGTTGCCTTTCTATCATCTCAAACCAGTCTGCCCATTCTCCTCTGACATCAACAAGGCATTTTCCTCCACACAACTGTTACTCACCGAATATTTTCTTTTTTTCCCACCATTCTCTATAAACCCGAAAGATGGTTGTGCATGAAAATCACAGTAGATCAGCAGTTTTTTGAAATACTCAGACCAGCCTGTCTGCCACCAACAACCATGTCATATTAAAAATTCACTTAAATCCCCTTTCTTCCCCATTCTGATGCTCTGTTTGAACTTCAGCAAGTCTTTACCACGTCTAGATGCCTAAATGCATTGAGTTGCAGCCACGTGATTGGCTAATTAGCAATTTGTCTTTCAGAGCAATTAAACAGGTATACCTGATAAAGTGGCCGTGAGTGCATCTACATAGCTCTGACATGTACTGTACATTGCTCTATGTGGATTAATGTAGGACAGTGTGTATTCCACTTTGCGAGTCAGTGAACTTCGTCTTCCTGGACTTTGTACGGGTGTATCTGGAGGTTGTATCCAAACAGTTTGGTGAAGTGACTTTGAGTCTCATGAAGGATTCTGCATTCCCTGTTTAGAACTGTATCATTCCTTTGGTAAAGGACCACATATATCACCCAGCTATTGTCACCAATAACAGGTACGTAGCCACGTTAGTTCTCAGGGACACCATAGGTGTCATGCACTAATATACCATAAATATTGCTATTTTAATCCATGTGATGGTGGGGGGAAGAGATAAGGATAGATAATATCTGTTCCATCTGTGCTCAGTGTACAGGGATCTCTATAGATTAGCTATGTAATGTGTATGTAGGGAATATAAGACGCAGCCTGGAGTAGGTAAAGCAAAAAAACATCTTTGCACATAAACATTGAGATCAGTTACAGGAAAAAGACTGGCATTGGTTACAGCGCATCCAGAGCAAGCACCATCCCCTCAGAAGCAAGATAATTTTCTTTGGAACTGAAGCAAAAACACTATGCACCTGCTCCCACTTCCTACAATACAAACTGTACAGCCTTCTGATACTTGGTAACAGTGGAGGGGTGATTGACCAGAAGGAATACGGGTCCCAGCAAGAGATCTGTCATACATGCGCATCAGACCCTTTACAGCAGTCCTCAAAATTCCTGCTCCACACTCGCCCTCACCTAATTTCCACTTGCCAAATGCGAGCAGGCAAGTGGAAATTAGGTGAGGGCGAGTGTGGAGCAGGAGTGTCATAGTTTCATAGTTTCATAGTTAGTAAGGTTGAATAAAGACATCAGTCCAACAAGTGAGTGTCTACAATTGTCCCTATCCCTGTACATTGCACACTCACATAAGTCCCTACCCTCAAGGAGCCCACAATCCAAGGTCCCCATTCATATACTAGGGCCAATTTTTGGACAGAAGCCAATTAACCTACCTGCATGTCTTTGGATTGTGGGAGGAAACCGGAGTACCCAGAGTAAACCCACGCAGGCACAGGGAGAACATGCAAACTCGTGTCGTGGTTGGGATTTGAACCAGCGACCCTTCATACTGCTAGGTGAGAGTGCTAACCACTACACCACTGTGCCGCCCTAAAGTTTACTGGGACTGGGTTGACCATTTCCTGGCTGATCACTTCTGGTAGAAGTGGTGCAGCCTTTTTTACAGGGCACAAGAGTGGTCCTGGGGTAATTGCCTCCCTGCCTCCCGGACTGTTCTGATGCCCTGTAAGAACAGTTGCATTCTTCAGCCAGGAAACTGTCAGGAGGAGAGCCGGTTGCATCACACAGAGCGGGAATCTCCCACTATCAGGGGCGGACTGACCACTCGGGCACTTCCTGAGGGCCCCGGGACACTAGGGGGCCCCATCAGAGTTGCCAGCCTCAGTAAAACCAGGGACAGTATGTAAAAATCTGTGTTTTTTTTACAACTGTTTCTGAAATGTCCCTTACCAACATCTTTTTGGTCTAAAAATCCTGAGATTATAGCGGCCCCACCTCTCCAGTACCTTCTCAGCCAATAGAAAAATGTCTGTGTATACTGTGTGTACATGTATGTGTATACTGTGTGATTGTATACTGTGTGGCCCCATAATCTCTGATTGCCTGGGGGCCCCATGAGTTGTCAGTCCGCCCCTGCCCACTATGACACAGTTTGGATATGAAACGCCGGCTGCTGTCAAAAAAAGTCCCATCAAATGCGGCCACTGTGCCCCTTTAAATGGGGCCACTGTGCCCATCAAATGCGGCCACTGTGCCCATCAAATGCAGCCACTGTGCCCATCAAATGCAGCCACTGTGCCCATCAAATGCAGCCACTGTGCCCATTAAATGCTGCCACTGTGCCCATCAAATGCTGCCACTGTGCCCCATCAAATGCTGCCACTGTGCCCCATCAAATGCTGCCACTGTGACTCCCCGCCAGCTCACCATCTGCGAGACACTTACCCTGTCTCGTGGGGGGTCAGGCATGCGGGGGATGACAGCGAGCGATGGGACCTTGCAGCGGGTCAGACAGCGGCTCCTGTGTCCGCCATGCTTCTCCTCCCCTCTTTTTGACAGGCGTCCAATCGCAGCGCCTGTCCTTTTCAGCCAATCAGGTGAAGGGTAACAGACCCACACACCTGATTGGTGGAGAGGCAGTTCAGTGTTAGAACAGGGAATATTCATTTGCTGTTCTAACACACCTGGGTGAACTGTGAGCGCAATTGCTCTGCGCTCGCAGTTCACCTTTTTTGAAGCCTATTAAGAGCCTATGGCTCTAATCAGGTGCTTCAAAAACACCCCTCCACTGCTGTAATTCAGGCAGCCACCGTCCAAAAAGGGGCCGAATGGCCGAATAGGGGATGGCGGCAGCAGCCATGGATAGATTCATGCAATGCATGAATCTATCCATTAGTCAAAGAGGGGGTTGGCTGGAGAGAGGAGGGGGCGCCCCTGTGCCCTTAATGGACCGAATGGCCCCTGGACTTTCACAGTCCATTACTTATTCCCAACCTGTCCGCTGCTCTCTTTACATGACTTACTTCTGACTCTTTCTCTCACTGTGTTACCTTCTCCTGACCCCTGCTCTCTGTATTAATTACTTTCTGACTCATGTCTCTCTTACTTAGTCTTGACACTTCACACATTATGTGTTCCTTACTACTGACCCCTGCACTCTCTGTGTTGCTTACTCCTGACCCCTGAACTCCATGCATTACTTACACCTGGCCCTTACACTCTATGCAATATTTACTCCTGACCTCTGCATTTTATCCAATACTTACTGCTGACCCTTGTGTGTTTCTTACACCTGTACAGTCTATGCATTAATTCCTCTTGTCCCTGCACTCTGTTACTGTACTTCTGACCTCTGTTCTCTGTGCTTTACTTGCTTCTGACACACACTGTGTGTTACTAGCTCCTGACCCCTGCAATCTAGGTGCCATAATTGTCTGTAATGCACTACGCACACCACATCATTCCTTTGCCCATGGGTCTCGAGGCAATTTGTCTTTAATACTTTAAACGTTTTCCTCTTCTTTCCAAAGTCTGCAAGTATATGTTTCAGGTCATAGTAAAATTGTTTCAGGTCATAGTAAAATTGGGGACATGATTGTGTGGGTGAGGCTACAAATGGGGGTGTTGTTTAAAATTAGTGATTTGACCTGACCCCTGCGCTCTCTACATTACTTACTCCTGCTCTCTCTAGGTTACTTATTCCTGACCCATGCATTCTCTGTCTTACTTACACGTGACCTGACTCCTGCTCTCTCTATATTTCTTACTCCTGACCCCTGAACTCTGCGCATACCTACTTTTGACTGCTGAACTCCAAGCATTACTTATACCTGACCCCTGCACTTTATGTGTTATTTAACCCTGATTCCTGCACTCTATGCATTACTTACTCCTGACCTCTACATTCTGTGCAATACTTCTGATCTCTGTGTTTCTTATGCCTTGTACACACTTATGCCTTGGACATTCCGACCACAAAATCCGTCAGATTTTTTCCGACGGATTTTGTCCGAAACTTGTGTTGCACACACACGGTCGGACAAAGTTGTCGGAAAATCCGATCGTTCCGAACGAGGTGGCATATAAAACGTACGACGGGACTACGTAGAGGCCAGTGGCCAATAGCTTTCGTCTCCAAATTTCTTCTGAGCATGCGTGGCACTTTGGTGTCCTTTTATGAAGCAGTGATCAGCGGAGATCCTGAGGATCACCACTGATCGCAGCCCATAAACAGTTTATGAACCAGAGATCATAGGTGGGAGAAGTGTTTGAACTTGTTCTCCCGCCGATTATCTCTGCACATGGAGAATCCTCATAGAATGACACAGTAACGGCCAGTGTATGAAGCTGCGATCTCAGCGCTTCACTGGCGATCTGTGTCAGAATTCACACTCCCCGATTCACCATCTCAGAGGTGGTGAAGCGGGGAGTGAAGAGAGAAACCCCGGGGATCTGAGGAGGAAAGGGGAAGATTATTAACTTCCTTATGCCTCGTTTAGACCCCCCCAACACTGTAACCATGTCCCCCTGTCATTATATATATATATATACATACACACATATATATATATATATATATATATATATATATTTATGGTCGGAGCCCTCGGTCCTTAACGATGTGAAGGAGCAAACATAAACACGCCACAAGACAGACAACAAACTAGACCTGAAGTGTGCCCTGGTCTACCGTAAGGTAAGCCCTGGTGAGCTGCACCGTGAGGCCCTTTCTGCTAGTAGAGTAGTTAAGAAAAGGGCGCTTACCTGAGGAGTGATGGCTGTTTCTGTAGAGAAACGTGTTGGAGTGTTCTGAGAAGGGAAATGGGTGGGCGGGTACGGCGCGCTGGAACCGACACCGGCCTCGTGGAGAGGTCTGGTGTATATACCCTCCGGGCTCCTCCCATAATTGCAGGCCACCATGCTGGCCTTCCTATTTATGGTCGGAGCCCTCGGTCCTTAACGATGTGAAGGAGCAAACATAAACACGCCACAAGACAGACAACAAACTAGACCTGAAGTGTGCCCTGGTCTACCGTAAGGTAAGCCCTGGTGAGCTGCACCGTGAGGCCCTTTCTGCTAGTAGAGTAGTTAAGAAAAGGGCGCAAAGACTTGTTTTTAGGGAGGTAATGATTTATTGTTTGGCAAAAGATTGTAAGGCAGGTTGTGCCGTGAAGGTGGTGACTCAGCCTAGGGTTAGTTGAGACCAGTGAGGGATGGCAGCCATGGTCGAATCGGCTCCGGGTTCCTGGGAAAAGAACAGCGGGAAATTGAATCGGGACAGAGCGTCAGCTGAGGTGTTACACTTGCCCGGGATGTGGATGCAGAGGACCTTGAACTGGTTTAGCAGGGATAATTGTACTAGCCTGCGCAGGAAGGCCATAATGGTCAAGGACCTGGACCGGCCTTTGTTTATGATGTCAGCTGTGGCCTGATTGTCAGTGGAAAAAACCACCGTCTGGCCTGCCCAACTGCTTCCCCAGGTTTGTGCTGCTGCCACTATTGGGTATAATTCGAATAGGGAGGAGGACTGGCTGAAACCGGGGATTGCCAAGATTTCTGGCGGCCATGGACCGGCAAACCAGTGGGGGCCAAAAATAGCTGCGAAGCCCGTGGAGGCAGCGGCGTCAGTGACAATCCGGGGAGAAGAGGGAGATGCTGCCGGAATGAACATGGAAATGCCATTCCAGTCAGCCAGGAAGTGGTCCCACATGGAAAGGTCGGCTATAGCTGCCTGATCAAGTCTGAAGATCTGGTCTGGGTCTTGACATCCTGTGAGGAAAACTAGGAGGCGGGAGACAAAGGATCGTCCCTGAGGGATGACTCTCACTGCGAAATTTAACATCCCGAGTAAGGACTGAAGTTGCCTCCTGGAGCACCCCTGGGTGGCCGTGAAAGAATGAATGACTTCCCTGATGCGAGTCAACTTGTCTGGTGGTAGGCTGGCCTGCATGGCCTGAGTGTCGAGTATGACGCCTAAGAAGGTGATGCGATGTGCTGGGCCTTCTATCTTCTTCTCCGCTATGGGGACATTGAGGTTGGAGAAGACCTCCCTTAGACTCGTGAGGTCTACCGGGGGACGGTTGGGGTCTTCGATAAGCAGAAAGTCGTCCAAGTAATGGATCACTTTCTGACAGGATGCGTGGTGGGAGAGAATCCAGGACAGGGACTGTGCAAACGTGTCAAAGAGCCATGGGCTGCTTTTGGATCCAAAGGTCAGTTTCGTGGCGAAGTAGTACTGACCTTTCCACCTGACTCCGTGCCAGCGCCACAGACACGGTTGGATTGGTAGCAGCTTGAAGGCGTCTGCGACGTCTGCTTTGGAGAGCCAGGCGCCCTCGCCTGTGTCTAGGATGGCCTGGATAGCAAGGTCGACTGAAGAATATTTGAGAGAAAATTCTTGTGAGGGTATAAGGGAATTTAAGCTAGGTGTGTGAGAAGAATAAGGCGCGGACAAATCATAAATCAACCGGAGTTTATTTGAAAATTTCCCTTTTACAAGCCCGATAGGGCTAACTCTCCAAACTGAAAACGGTGGGTGAGAGAAGGGGCCGATCATGTACCCTCGGTCAAGTTCGTTTTGTAGTAGGGTACTGATGGCTTCCTCGTCGGTGGCTGCTGACAGCAGGTTTTTGCACTCGTGGGTGGTGTCGGGGAGTGTGATAAGCCCCGTGTGAAAGCCTGTGGTGAAGCCTTGTACCAGGAAGGCTGCTAGTGAGGGTGACGGGTGTGAGGTGAGGTAGGATTGCAGCCATCCGATATCAACACGGCTTAGTCAGGCTGAGCTGGGCTTATTGATCCCGCAGGTGATCCTGGGGTGGGCTTTGCGGCAAATGAGGCAGACGTGGAGGAGTCTGCAACGTGAGAAGTTGCAGATCCCCAAATTGAAATTGTTGCATATCGGCGCCCCTCCTAATGTTCGGACGGGTCGTCCGAGTCTGTCCTCCTGGGGGTGTGGTGGGGTTGCGTCTGAATACTGGGATGTGTGCGGGGCAGGGGGGAAGTTGGGGAGGCGTCTACCATCGGGTTCTGAACACCAATTGGCGGTGTGGGTGGAGGATTGGCAGTTAGCGCACAGTGGGGAGCGGAGGCCGGCGAAATGGCGACAGAAGAGTTCTGTGTCGATGGCGCTCCAGTCCGTGGTTGCTTGAAACTGACTGAGCTTGGCTGCTGCCTTTGCTGAAAAGGAGCGATGGTAGTCGTAGAAGGCGCTGCCTCCGTACTTGTACCCTAAATCTGTGACAGCATGAAGGTAGAGGTCTAGTTCTTCCCTCCTGTCGGGTTTGATGGAACAGATGACATCCCGAAACATGCCGAAAGCAAGTACGAATTCCGTCACCGTGAGCTTTCGTGTAAGCCTGTGGTCTTTTGCCTTCAAGATAACGGAAACGTCGCCCCAAGCGTAGGCCTTGTTCTCTGTCACATCGTGTACCGAGATCAGAAGGGATGCCAGGTTGACGTCGCGGCCATCTAGTATTTCCTTCCTGATGTTTGCCGGGATAAGATGTGCGGGGTAAACAGAAAAACCGGCGTGGGGCGTAGCTGTAACGCATGATGCGGGGGTGGCGGGGGCGGCAGCTGGTGGAGTGGGGGTTCCTTGCTGGAACTCCAAGGTCCCCACTCTGGCCTGGACATCAGAGATGGTAGAAGATAGAGAGGAGACCAGCGTGTGAAGTTGGGACACTGCCGAGGCAATTGTCTGTAGTGATGCCTGAGTGTCTGGTGGGGTTGGTGGGGATGGGATGGGGAACAGTAGTCTGTACAGTTCGGCTTTCCTGGCCGTGATGGGGTAGGGGATGTTCCTGCGCCTCAGCTCAGCTGAGAGTCTGGGGATGGTCCAAGCTCTGAAGGCTTGAGAGGAGTTGTCTGCCGGACCCACTTCGGGGGGTGATGGGGCGGGGGTGAAATCGTCGCTGCTGGCCAGAGACATGGCGTCTGCTAGAATAAAAGAGGGGGGGGAAGGGAGGGGGGGGGGATGCATGTTTGTCTCGGGTTTCTCTTTTTTTTTTTTTTTTTTTTTTTTTTTTTTTTTTTTGTTGATTTGAAGGGCAGGAGAGCATATATATATGTATGTGGCTGGGGCAAAAAGGGGGGGGGAAGGGGGGGGCAGGGTGGGAAACCTGTGTGACAGGTCTTTGCGCGCGTGCGCTGAGTGGGATGTTCCATGGGCCTATATGTAAAACTCGGGGGAGGGGGGTGCGTGACACCCGAGGTGAGCCAGGAGGTGACTGGCCGGATGGTTGATGCTCGGGTGTCCGTCTGTGCTCGGCACGGACTGGTTAACCAGAGCCCCCCCAGGGCGGTACTGGGGGGAGTGGCTACTGGTTGATGTGCTACGTAGGAATGTTTCGATCTGTAGCATTTGACGTAGGTTCGGTCAGCTAATACTTGCACTGCCAGCAAGTCATGAGACTAGGTGACCTTGTCTGCGTAGTGAAGGCTTGTGCTTCGAAAATAGAGTGATATGCATAGAAGTATGTGACAGTTACTAACGCCTGGAGATTTAATCAAAAACTATGGTGTTCTGCTTGGGTGGGGAGGGGAGATGTGTGAACGAAGCAAGATACCGTTCGACGGTATGGTAACAATTGGGGGTGCGCGTGAGCGCTGGGTGAGTTTGTTTCTTTGGCCTGTGGAACTCAGAGAATGCGTGACAACCGAGGTAAGCCAGGAGGTGACTGACCAGGTAATCGGTGCTCGGGTGTCCGTCTGTGCTCGGCACGGACTAGTTCAACCAGAGCCCCACCAGGGCGGTACTGGGGGGAGTGGCTGCTGGTTGGTTGCTAAGTAGGGATGTTTCGATCTGTAGTAGTTTGACGTGGGTTCGGTCAGCTAATACTTGCACTGCCAGCAAGTCATGAGACTAGGTGACCTTGTCTGCGTAGTGAAGACTTGTGCTTCGAAAACAGAGTGACATGCATAGAAGTATGTGACAGTTACTAACGCCAGGGTACTAAGCCAAATAAGTATGTGGGAGGGGGATATGTGGTGAAAAAGGTGTGAAGAGAATGGAAACTGAAACCAACAATAATTTACGCACCTGCTTGCTGCCCTAGTGATGGAGTCACTGTTGGGGTCAAAACCTGGTGGCCTGGTACCTACGGTAGGGTGACGTAAAATTATTAGTGAGAGGTGGGTT
>CM053028.1:578632819-578662247 GCA_028564925.1 Lithobates sylvaticus | reverse complement strand
CTGACGATGTGTGAGAGGCATTTTTTAATAAATCTGATATTTTAACCAACCTATGATTTCTTGTCATTTCAGTCTTCTTTTTAGCTTATTTTACCTTGACATTTTTTCCCTTTGCCTTCGACAGTGGGAATGCACTTTCTGGGCAAAAGGAGGTAACAGTCTCTTCTTCCCAAAAAGATTATTCTCATGTTGTGTGTTTGCTACCTAATCTTTGGTCTAGAGAAGGTTTGTCCTGCATAACTGACACCCAAAATACTCCTTTTCAGCACCAGGTCTGACATGTGTGTATTCTCAAAAATGCTGTGCTCCGTGTTTTCGTACAAAGCACTGTGGGTGTCATTTACATAAGTCAAATCCGCTATGCTCTACAAGTGCATTGAAAAAGTTCCCAGAGAAAGAAAATTGGAGTGCAAAGTGGATTTGCCTTTAGTAAATAACACCCATTGCCCCCCATATCCTTTACATTTTACATACATAATGCATTGTGTTTTTTAAATAAGGAAGCCACACATTTAGAAAACTAAAAAAGTTTACTAGGAAAACATTCACAAGTGCGTTTACAATCTTCACGCCAAAACTGACAACATCTTGTTTATTTACAACATTGTTTACAAACATTCCGCAATTGGTAAAACCAGGCATGGAGCAAAACAGAACCTATGAACTCGGAAAGTTCAACTTTGTAAAGTGAAGACAAGATCAGACATGACTATATGTTCAAAGTGTGTTTGATCTTGCCTTCATCACATGGGGGGGTCACCCCCGGAAAGTGGAAATTTAGAACATGCACACAATTTGGGTCTTAAAATGGACATTAGATGGTAAAACACATGCCTAGAAGCTTCAAAAGTGCCATTTTCCATCATGGGGATGAATGGACGTTTTTTGGGGGTGCAACCCCTTCACCACAACCACTTTCGTAGTTCGTAAAGTGTTTGCACCCCCAAAAAAACGTTGGCATTCATCCACCATGATGGGAGCTAGCAAATGTGGACACAATGTGTGCATGTTCCAAATTTCACACAGTTTTTAAGTTGCAAATGTGTTCAGAAGCTGGCACAAATGTGTGTTAATTACTTGGTGCGTTTTCATATTTTTCCTAAAACATCAATGATGTTCTTCAATTTTTGTTGAACATCATTGATGTTTTGCTTTATGTAATCTAGATCTCGATTGCAGACCATTATCTCTCCGATGAGTACGTGGGCACTCTCTGTGGTAAAGTGCGATTTTTCTTCCACAACATCCACGTCACCTAAAAACCACAAACAAACAAAAATGGGGTGTTGGAAATGAGGCAGCCATACATGGATTAGCTTACCAGTAGCTGTGTTCTCCCACACTCACCTGTTGTGGTGACAATTTCTCCAAGTTCGATGATCTCTCCTTCCTCCTCCTCCTCCTCCTCTGCTTCTGCTCTTTCCCCTTTTTTGGGAGGTGTTGGTTTGGGGGTTTCCTCAGACGGCCCAAGTTGGGCATAGACGGCATAGCTCCCCTATGAGAATGTCCAAAAGGAAGATTTAGCAACACAATCTATTGAGGGCAGAAATAGGAAATGACAAACATTGCTTGAAAGTGAGGGACACTATTTTAGTTTGGCCAGTTACAAATGTCAACTACATGAATGTAGTCACTTTGTAAAGGTGCGAAACTGACTAGCTTTTTGGTAGAAGTTTGTGTGATGGAGACCCCCCTCTAGTATCCACTGGAGCACATGTGTGGAAAAGCCTAATAAAAAGGGGGTTTGGGTGTCCCAGCACTAGTGCTCTAGAGTCCAGATGGGTAAACAGCTACTGAGTGACCTCTCCTTTACATTGACAAAATTTGGTTTACGCTCTTGCTGACATCTCTAGTGAGAACAAACTTCCTTTCAATAAAAACTTCACCAAACCTCGTATTATAAGTGGCCGAACGATCGAGGTTGCGTACGATCGAATGGACACACACACGACCATGACAGTGGCAGAAAGATCGAGGCTGAGTACGATCGAATGCACAGACGAACCTGAAAGTGGCCATTTTGGAATGTACAACTTTGTAAAAATCAAACCACAATGGAGCAGTATGCAAGCAAGAAATCAAACACAAAACACAACTACTTACTTTTCAGAAGAATTCGCTTGATCTTTCTGTACTGATCGGCCTCCCTCAGTTTCAGGTCTGACCAGCGTTTCCTCAGTTGCTCCTTGGATCGTTGTACCCCAAAATGATTGTACAGCCTCCTCACAACTTTAGACATGATCTTGGCCTTGCGGACATTGGGGTTGAGGTAAGGCCCATACTTCCCATCATAGTCGCTCCTCTTTAATATGTCCACCATCTCCAACATTTCTCCAAATGACATATTGGAGGCCTTGAATTTCAGGCTCCGACATCGGGACATTTCTGCCTCCGGACTTTCCTCGTCCTCCTCCTCGTTGGTGGGATATTTGTGGCGCACCTGCTGTGTCCCCGCCATGTGCTCTCCCCACTACGCCGTAAAGAGAAGGGGTGGGGAATAGACGAGAAAGATCGTCAGGGGCGGGCGGAGTTTGACGCATGCGCACTGTATATAAAACGTCACACGCCTGTGTCGTAGCCACGATCTGGGAGACGAGGGGAGAGAAAACTCACACGAGACGATCGCTACAAACGAAGGTACAATTTGACGTTGGTACATAACTAGCCTAGACTGATTTGAACTTGAGGCTTCTTTATGGAGAAGATTAGGAGAGTTTAGCCTGACATAATTTAGAGGGTTTTGTGTGGTGTTGTGTCTTGCAGAGATTGATATGAAGGGATTCAACGACATGAGTTTTCTCCCCCTTTTCATTGCCAAATACAGGGATTTTCCCATATTGTGGCAGGGTAAACACCCACATTACACCAACAAACCAAAGAGGCACGCAGCCCTGGAGGAACTTGTGGAATTTGTCAAGCCAAGGTTCCCCACGGCAACTGTTGATGATATAAGAAAGAAAATTGGCAGCCTGAGGAGTGCGTATATCAGGGAGCGGAAGAAGGTCGTGAAGTCTGAGGAAACTGCAACTTCAGCAGATGAGGTCTATGTGCCCAAGCTCTGGTACTATCAGAGTCTCCATTTTCTGAAGGACCAGGCTGATGTCACGGAGCCAACCTCAACTCCTCCTTCCACGCTTCCTTGCGCGCAGCCCACCCCTGATGAGGCTTCCGAGGAGCAACCTGGGCCTTCCAGTCTGGAAGAGGTGGGAATAATGAATGATGTTCACTTAATTCAGGATCGCCAATTGCTTAGTTCCTAACGTGTTTGACATATCAACAGACAGTGGTGTGGGAGACATTTGGGGCCAGAATCTAAACTGCAGGGCTGAGAATTGTATGGTTTTCTATTTGTAAACATTTTGCACCAGTCACTAGATGAGAATTGTGTGTGTTTGATGAACAAATAACTGAAACTATGTCCCTTTTTCATACACAGGAAGACCTCAGCCAGGAGGTGGCTGTGGAAGGTGGCAGTCAGGAGGAGGCAGGGGTTAGTGGCAGCCACCAGCTGGGTAGTGGCAGCCAAGAGGGGGCTAGGCCGCGGAGCCTGACTGACACCCAAACCCCTCCCCTCCACCCTCCGTACAAAAGGGCGAGAAGGGGGGGTTATGCGGCACAGTCAGCGCTCCGCATGATCAGAGAGGCTTCAGACTCCCTACATGCCACACCCGCCGACGAGGAGACCTTTGGCTCGGTGGTTGTCACAAAAATGATGGGTATGGAGGTGAGGCAACGCAACATGTGTGAGGGGCTCATCCTCCATGTCCTAAATAAGGGTAGGGCTGGGGAGATGACCCCAGTCACACATGTTTGCCATAGCTACCATGCTCCGCCTCCTCCTCCTCCTCCTCCTCCTTCTGCCACCCCACCAGCACGACAGCCACAGCGTGGAAGGAAGACCTGAGAGTGACGACCTGGAATCAGTCTGGTCTGAGAGAAGATGGAGCCTCTTGTAGTACCAGAGCCTGGGGACCTAGATGGCATCTGCTGCAGTTCCGGATACTTTGGACTTCACGACCAGATTGCACTCCCCTTAATATACGTACTCCTCAGGCCCCCAATTTTCTACGCTTGGACAATGATGGTTGCCGTGGGGGGCCAAGACTTTGCAAATTCCCCAAGTTTCACCATGGCTGCGTTCCTCTTTGGTTTGTTGGTGTGACCTAAATAAAGGTTTTTTTGATTTGAAATAATCATTGACTATTGTGTTTTACTTTGCTACAATGACAGTTTTTCTTTGAGTAAGCAGGTACATTTCACTAATCCTAAAGTAGAATTAACAAGGGGCACCAACAACAAACAACCTCCTAGTAAATTTAAGCAAGAAATACAAATGTTAATAATGTGTTTTTGGTCATTTGAGACACACAACCCCCCTCCAAAAAAAACAAAAAAAAACATTCAAATATGTATTCCCCAAAAAAAAAAAAAAAAAGACAAATCGTGGTAAAAAAATAACAAAGATTCTTTTCCGTTCAGAGTAAAAATAAACATGTAGTGTATAAATGCTGCAAAGTAATAAAGAAGTAAGTTTGTGAGAAGTGCGGGTGAATAGGAGCAGCTAAAACATGTCATTCTTGTTGCATTGTAAAGAAAAAGAGAATGCGCTGCATTAAAGACATTTTAACATTGCAGCGTGACGAATGTGCTGTGTCGATTAGGAAAGGTAGTTTTACCTGACCGAGCGCTTCCGTCACAGAATTTCTTCTGAGCATGCGTAGCACTTTGTCCGTCGGACAAGCGTACACACGCTCGGATTTGGTGTGATCGGACCGGGTTGACGGCAAATCTTTCCAGCAGGAGATAAGACTTTGTCCGACGGACAAACCGACGAACACTGTCCGATGGTGCATACACACGGTCTGATTTTTCAACAACCTTGTCCGATCGGACAGAATCCACGAAAAAGTCCGACCGTGTGTATGGGGCTTTAGATGTGCCTGTTTTAATCATCAACCATGTGAGTTTCTAAATGTTTTTTTCAAGTTTAAATCAATGGTTGGTTTAATATTGTTGCTTTGATTAACTTATATCCCTCAGTGTGTTCTGTACTCACCAGTGTATGAGGATGACCTCAGTTATCTGTATGAAGCCATGTCTGATGAAGGAAACTAAGGGGGTCTACCGCTAGAATATTAATTGGACGAATGTGACAAACATTCATCCAGCCATTACAAATTCTGGCCATAATGTAGCAAAGTGATTTCCTATGATCGCCAGCTCCATCTAGTGACCATAATGGGGTATTTTTCCTGACATACCTCCATTAGAAAAAATATCACAATACTGCATTATGACCACTAGATGGAGCCAAGGAAATCAGTGTATGAAATAAAATACATCCAATATTCATCACAGCTGGGTGAATGGCGGACACATTCGTTCAACAATTTTTTATTTTTTTTTATATTTAAAAAAAAGAGGAAGATTTGGCTACTATAAATGTACCACATGCAATATCTATATCATTTAAAAAAGAACCTTGTATGTCGGCCTTTATTGGTACGAAAAAACACAAAATTTCCATAAAATATAAATCTTTATTAGAAATACTAAAATGATGTGTTAAAACCACATGAGAATAAATTCATCAAACATTAGGCCATATATATTCAAAATGACTAATTTAGCTTTGTTGAATTGGCCAGAGAGGTCGACGCATTTCACATCAATAAGCTTCTTCAGGACCTTTTATGCCTTGGCAGCAAAGAAAAACAGCCTAACTAAAAAAACATACAGAATATAACTACAGAGCAATTTAATAATTTTATAACATTGTAAATGATCATCTGTGCCACTTACACAACACTTGGGGGACATAGCAAGGAGACGGTGATAAATGGCAGTGTCAAAGTAGCTTGCACAGTCAGCTGGTCATGAGTTATAAAGATTAGCGGGATAATAGACGTGCATGAAAAAAAGTTAAGTAAAAGACATTTTTTTATACACCCAAGCAGATAAAATCCCCCCCCCCCCAAAAAAACTTATGCCCCCACCCCCATATATACACACTTAAAAACATAAATGCACACATTGCAGTGCCTACGCCTCAAAACTTTGATTGCGACACGCGTTACATATCGCTGCGCACTCCGGAATGAGAGAAATAATTCTATCACCAGACCGCCTCCATAACACTAAACTGATGACATAAAGGGGGCCTTTAAAACGTTGCCTATAGAAAATATAGGGTTCTGAAGTTTGTCACCATTTCACCGGTGCACACAAATTTACGGTTTGACATGTTACTCAGTGATTTTATATTTTATCCAAAAATTGGGTAACTAATTGCATTTTTGGGCCCCCTATAATGAACTGTGTGTTTTTTACTGATATTTTGCGTTAGTAGTAGACTTTTGCGGTAATATCATGTGACATAAAAAATTGGAACTACTACTATTCTCTAGGGTGTCTGCTTTCAGAAAATATATCATGTTTTGGGGGTTTTATGTAATATTCAGGCCTAAAACGATTTTTTAAACATGTGGGCAAAAATCCACAAAATCAGCTCTGGCAGTGAAAGGGTTAAAGTTAAAGGATAAGTTCCCCTTCAGGAGGATGTTACATGTTCCTGCAGTGGTGCAGCGATCCGAGTCCTCTGTGTGACAGCAGTGCGGGGAGAAGTTCCCCGTACCGGCTGTCACTTTATGAAAAGAGCGCGGCCGTGCCATTCATTCACAGAGTTCTGTCCTTTGCCGATGTCGGCTTGTAGTTTTCAATGAACTCCCACACCGCTGCAGAGCTCTCTGGTAGATGATTGGTTCTTCCTGTCCCTGTAACTGCCTTCCCGTATAATGTACAGGCAGACAGATTACACGGACAGTCTACAGGAGTCCTGAATAGCACCAGCCATCAGCACATCATGGCTGCAATGCTTTCCAGGCTCCTAAAAAAATATTTTTTTACCTGCAGAAAATGTGCATTTATTATTTTTTATAAAAGGTGAACTTTTCCTTTATTGGAGCGGACACCCGGAGCATGTCGCTTGTACTGAGCACCCAAGTTATAAAAGCTCCTCAGATTTATATACGGTTTTGGTTAAAATAATTTTTTCTTTTATCAGAACAAGGAGATTGTCATAAAGGGACAAGTAGATTGGGACCCCGATTTAGTCCATTGGACAAGTAGTTTTTTTTTCCACACCCCTGGAACTGTTTATTACATGATGAAGATCAGCCATGGAGTATATCTGAGGTGTATATCAGGGTGTGCTTCTTCCCCACATGAGAGCTGTGATGTCCAGCAACATTCATATAGAAGACATTTCCCACACTCAAGGCACTAATACACCTCGAGGGTTGTGTGGGATCCCTGATGTACAGGAAGACAGGACTTCAGCGAGGAAAAGGACAGGAAAGTGGATTCTCCCTTGTGTGAGTTCTCTGATGTGTGTAAAGATGGGACTTCAGTGAAAAACTTTTCCCACACTCAGAACAGGAATGTGGCTTCTCCCCCGTGTGGAATCTCTGATGTGTGTAAAGATTGGACTTCGTTGAAAAACATTTTCCGCACTCAGGACAGGAATACGGCTTCTCCCCCGTGTGAGATCTTTGATGTATGTAAAGACTGTACTTCTGTGAAAAACATTTCCCACACTCAGGACAGGAATATGGCTTCTCCCCCGTGTGCGATCTCTGATGTGTATAAAGATTGGACTTCTGTGAAAAACATTTTGCACACTGAGGACAGGAATACGGCTTCTCCCCCGTGTGAGATCTCTGGTGCATGTAAAGATAGGACTTCTGTGAAAAACATTTGCCACACTCAGGACAGGAATACGGCTTCTCCTTTGTGTGAGATATCTGGTGCATGTAAAGATTGGACTTCTGTGAAAAACATTTCCCGCGCTCAGGACAGGAATACGGCTTCTCCCCCATGTGCAATCTCTTATGTGTGTAAAGATTGGACTTCTGTGAAAAACATTTCCCACACTCAGGACAGGAATACGGCTTCTCCCCCGTGTGAGATCTCTGATGTATGTAAAGAGTGGACTTCTTTGAAAAAAATTTCTCACACTCAGTACAGGAAAACCTCTTATCTGTTGGAAGGACGGCACCGTCCCTCACAGTCTGAGGTTCCTCAGGATAAGAGGAATACGAAGGTCCATCTACACTGTGTGGTGCCAGATGGACATTTGAGGTAGTCGGGTTTTCTCCTGGACTATACTGTGTGATGTCCTCATCTTCTACTTTACAGTCTGGAGACAAAGTGAGACAATCCTCTGAGGTTTTCCTCATCTCCCGTCCATCTACTAAAATAGAAATAAAAAGATTATTACTAGACAAGAGCAGATTGGTTCCCCTAAACCAGAACTCCGCCCACATCAGGCAGCTTTGTCTCTGGGGATCTTACAATTCCCCCCTCAAGGTAACTAGTAAATGGGTCCTCTGATCTCCTACCAGTTCATTTCTTTATTCATGGACCTTAGTCAGAGAGTGAGGAAACAACGAGAACTGTCTTTTATAGGAGTGACAGTGATGAGGGGATTATAGGACGAGTGTCCCCACCCCCTCTATCATTCATTGCCATCTTCCCAACACAAGAAGTCCTGCACTTCCTTTTTTAGTCCATGATTTAGTTATGAATAACAGAGCCCCACCAGAGGTCAGAGAGTGAGGATGGAGGGAGAACAACCAAGATGAAGACTGGACTGATCCTGAAGACCACCATCATTGGGTTATTGACTCCTCCCTCATTATCACTTTCTGTTTAAGATTCCAAAGTTTGAGGATGTTATCACATTATTATCAACATGTAAAAGTGTGTGCTCCAATAAAATCATCAGATATAAAATGTCCAGCTGGTAGGAAATGGGTGAAAAAAAGTAAGGCCTATATAATGTACATAATGGACTTTGTAGGCATGTATAAAAAATAACAAATTTTAATAGTTCACATAAAATTCATACATATACAACACAGTAATTTATAAAAAGATATAGGACACAGTGTTTTTTTCCTGGAGGATATACTGAATCATATACTTCCTGTAGGGCAATACTAGAAGAACTTTGGTTTATGGCATTGTGTTACATTATTAGGTATATATATATATTTTTTTCTTGTTTTAGTTTTCTCTCACCTATGACCAGGGCTTTGACCGCAGTTCCTTATTTGGCCACCTGGGCGTTGCTATGTTCAGCATAGCCGGGGTGAGTGGCCGCCCAAGCCGTTGGGGTTGCAGTCCACTCTCCCCAGTCCTATGGCCCAGCGACAGTGAGGGTATGCATCCACCCACAGCAACCAAGGAGGCATTCTCCATCTTGTGTCTCCTAGGTCCACTATGGCCGCCACAGACGGCAGGCACTAGGAACGGTGTGTCTGGTATTCTAGTGTGCATGCACCCACCGGCAGATGCGCGGTGCACCAGCGGCCGGGCTGAGTGACGTCAGATGCCAGTCTGCAAGTTATTGCAAGTTATTGTCATAAAAAGTGTTTGGGGACCTGGGTCCTGCCCCAGGGGACATTTATCAATGCAAAAAATGTTTTAAAAATGGCAGTTTTTTCGGGAGTGAAACAATAAAAGTGTAATATTCCTTTAAATTTCGTACCGGGGGGGTGTGTGTAGTATGCCTGTAAAGGGGCGCATGTTTCCCATGCTTAGAACTGTCCCTGCACAAAGTGTAATTTCTGCAGGAAAAAAAGTCATTTAAAAGCACTCCCGGCTATAATGAATTGTCGGCTCCCCATAATACAGAGAACAGTGTTCATATCATTGAAAGTCATTGATAAAAAAAAAATGCGTGGGGTTCCCCCCAAATTCAATTACCAGGCCCTTCAGGTTTGGTATGGATATTAAGGGGAACTCCACGCCAAATTTAAAAAAAAATGGCGTTGGGGTCCCCTTCAAAATCCATACCAGACCCTTATCCGAGCACGCAACCTGGCAGGCCGCAGGAAAAGAGGGGGGGGCGAGAGAGTGCCCCCCCTCCTGAACCGTACCAGGCCACATGCCCTCAACATTGGAGGATGCTTTGGGGGTCTGTGACCTCAAAGCACCATGTCCCCATGTTAATAAGGAGAAGGGTCTCATCCCCACAACCCTGGCCGGTGGTTGTGGGGGTCTGCGGGCCGGGGGCTTATCAGAATCTGGAAGCCCCCTTTAACAAGGGGACCCCCAGATCCCGCCCCCCCCCCCTGTTTGAAATGGTACCTACCATTTCACAAAGGAGGTGTAAAAAATAGTTAAACACACAGACACCGTTAGGAAAAGTCTTTTATTAAAAATAAAAAAAAGATTCCGTCATTTTTTTTTTTATTTGACCCGGGGTTCCCCTTAATATCCATACCAGACCTAAAGGGGTTGGTAATTGAATTTGGGGGGAACCCCACGCTTTTTTTTTATCAATGACTTTCAATGACAGTTCTCTGTATTACGGGAGCCGACAATTCATTATAGCCGCGAGTGATTTTAAATAACTTTTTTTCCTGCAAAAATGACACTTTGTGCAGGGACAGTTCTAAGCACGGTAAACATGCGCCCCTTTACAGGCATACTATACACATCCCCCGGTACGAAATTTAAAGGAATATTACACTTTTATTGTTTCACTGTAAGCATTATTAAAATCACTGCTCTTAAAAACTGCCGTTTTTTCAGAACTTTTTTTTGCATTGATACATGTCCCCTGGGGCAGGACCCGGGTCCCCAAACACTTTTTATGACAATAACTTGCATATTAGCCTTTAAAATTAGCACTTTTGATTTTGACCGTTCGAGTCCCATAGACTTTAATAGGGTTCTAAAGTTCACACGAACTTTAGGTCTGTTCGCAGGTTCTGGTGCAAACCGAACAGGGGGGTGTTCGGCTCATCCCTATCCATTACACCTCGTAACGGCAAACAGGCAGCCCCACACTCGGAACCACCGCAATTCCAGGTATTTTACTATGCACCGCGCTTCGGTATTAGCAAAGAGCCAACTCCAGCACATGTATGCACACTTCATTTAAATGTGCACACACCACTGTGACCGAATGCCTTTATCCCGGATCAATGAACAACCAAGGTATTTTTGGTTTTCTGTTTGTTACCCTCTTTCTTTAAATAAAAGTTATTACTTAGTGTCGATCGTTAAATGGTTAAAGACCCTGGGAGGACAAACGCTATGTTTTTTTTCTGTAGACAGGCAAGAATCGGGCTTAAGGTGATGTGAGCAGTAGTAACTATATATCAACTGATATGTGAGTTTGGGACCCAGTATTGTAGTTTACCCAAACACCAACTGAAGTATTTACTAGTACTTGTATACGTTTTACATCCATAGTTACCTTGTGCATCCCCACATATGTGCTGAATCTTGGCTGTCGTTCAGCATTAGGGTCCTCAATTACCTTCCTTCTGGAGGGGGCCTCTCTGTGGTCACGTTTTCCCTGGTGTAGGTGAGCGTTGAAACTTCTTGATAAAGCACTTTCCTGTCGCATCATGGCAGCATATACCTTGGGTTGTGACTCCGCCTCCACAACCTGATAGGACCACATAACTATAAAATGGTGATACGGCCCCCGCCCCAGTATTCTCTTATTTTTCCTCACCTGTTGGGACGCACGGAACATCACCCCCTTACCGCTTCGCCCCAGCCAGGTTCTAGCCTCTCCTGGTTTGGAAGTCCTTGCCGGTACAGCCTCTAAAGGAAGCTAAATGGAAGGAACCCCACTCTGGTGATCGCAGGGGTATCGTATCTTTTCTCCGTTATTATTTACCTTCTGCCGGACTGCCTCTGTGTGGACTGCCTCTGTGTGGAACCTTAAACAGGTTTAAAGCACTGTGATGACTGCCGCTGTGTAAAACCTTAAATAGGTTTAAAGCACTATGATGATTGCCCCTGTGTAGAACCTTAAACAGGTTCAAAGCACCACCATACTCCTGACCTCGGTGGAAAGCCTTAAACAGGCTTAAAACACCATTTCAACATGCACACGTGTGTCAGGGCAAACACACACTTCTCAAGATACATATAAGCCTTAAATAGGCTTGCCATTATGCAGTGGTCTCCCCCTCCTTTCTACTTTGAAATGGCTGTGTACTCACAGCACTGCTGGGCCCTGTAGTCCTTCTCTATCTCTCCCCCTCAGCGCCGAGCGTCCTGGCGCTTCCGCGCATGCGCAGTGCGGTCTCTCGGCGGCTCTGAGGTCCTTTGCCCATCTCCAAAATGGCGCCGGTGGCTGCGCGGCGCTACTGCGCATGCGCGAACGTGACGCTCGACCGGCGCCAAATTTAAAAAGGGAAAGAATTCCCTTTTCATTGTACACACTCTGCAGCACCTAGGAATTTCGGTTTTTCTCCCACTGCAGACCCCCCTCAGCCTACTCTTCACCAGGTAAGTGCCTACATTGTACTGCACTGACCCCCCCCCTTACCCTACCTTTTTTTCTTCTGTCTTTCCAGGCTGTCTATCTCCCTTCCTCATGGAGACCACTGCCCCAGCAGATCACCGCCAGACCAATAGGTAAGGGGGGAGGACGGATTGGTAAGTAAAAAAAAAAAAAAAAAGAGAGAGCTGAGGTCACTAATGCTACCTAAATGGTCAGCCCTGTCAGGTCCTCAAGATCCTCCAAATCCGGACATAGAGGGTCCTCGCGGGGAAGGAGCCGCTCAGGCCACAGACGGAGCCGCTCAGGTCGGAGCAGGAGAAGTCGCTCAGGTCACAGAAGTCGCAGAAGAAGCCGCTCCAGATCCTATTCTCGACGCAGCCACTCCCGCCGCAGAAGATCACCTGCGCATAGACACCACTCATCAGCGACCCGCTCCAGGCCCGCTCCCAACACCTGCTGGGTGTGCGGGGCCACCGCCCTCCCAGATAAACTAGCCTGCCGCAGGTGCCTCGAGGAGGCCACCAGAGGGGACCAGGACCTTAGAGAACCGGCAGGGGCATTAACCCCACAGCCTGCTCCAGACGTGGATGCATCCACAAGAAGCGCCTCTCCTGCCCCCCGAGTACATCAAGGGAGCACGACTCCCAGTCAGACGAGGACGAATTGGAGGCATCAGCAGGCTTCGACTTCTCCCTTATCGAACCCTTTGTGAGGTCTGTGAAGGAGGCAATAAACTGGGATGAACCCCAGGAGATCCAGCAAAAGCAGAAGAAATACTTCCCCAACCTCAGACGGGATCCAGAGGCCTTCCCCTTCATTGAGGAGCTTGACGATCTCATTGGGGAGGAATGGCAGAGGCCTGACAAAAAATCAAGTCTCAACAATAGGCTTGCCAAATTATACCCCCTTAAGGAGCCCAAGGTGAAACCTCTGGTGACCCCGCCTGTAGTGGACGCATCCCTCATGCGCCTGGCCAGGCACATGACGCTCCCTATCGAGGACGCCGTGACCTTCAGAGACGTCCTGGATAGGAAGATCGACACGGATCTGAAGAGAACCTATCTAGCGGCAGGAGGCGCATGCAGGCCGGCAGTGGTCCTCGCGGCCGTGGGGAAAGCCATCTCCAGCTGGTCGGCCGGCGCCGAAAAACTTATTTCAGAGGGAGCAGACCAGGACAAATTAGTCAAGGCCCTGCAGGAGCTAAGCCTGGCAGGAGACTTCTTGGCAGGCTTCTGTTGATGTGATAAAGTCTACATCCAGGGCCATGCTGTCCTCCGTCATGGCCAGACGGGCACTATGGCTAAAGCCGTGGGCGGCTGACCCGGCCTCCAAGTCCAACTGGTGCCGCATTCCTTACGACGGCGAAAACCTTTTCGGGGCCAAGTTAGATTCAGCCATTTCCAAAGTGACTGGCGGGAAATCAGGGCTCATCCCCTCAGATAGGAGGCCCAAACAGCAGAGGCCTCCTCCCTTTAGACGAAATCTCCCCGACAAGTACAGGGACGCCAAGGCCTACAGGCCTGGCAGGGAGTACAGGAGGAACTGGAAGAACCCTCAGACATCCTTCTCGAGGTTCCAGAAACCCAAGACTTCTGCGTCCACCGACCAGAAGCCTTTTTGAAGGTGCGCCCGCCCAGTCAGCAGTAGTGGGAGCCAGACTCTCAAAATTCAGGCTGCTCTGGGCGGAGACCATAAGAGACCCCTGGACGGTGGCCACCGTCCGGTTCGGGCACAGGTGGTCATTCAGGGGACGCCCCCCGGGGGATCATTTTTGCCCGACCAGGCTCCCATCCTCTCGAGAAAGAAGGATGCTGTTGTTAGGATACGTCCAGGAGCTACTCCAGAAAAAAGCAGTAGTGGAGGTGCCCCGACCACAAAGAGGTCAGGGGTTTTACTCCCCTCTATTCCTGGTCAGAAAAAAATCTGGGGACTTGCACCTTCAAGATGGAGAGTCTACAATCGATCCTCCAGGCCATAAACCTGGAGGACTGGATGCTGTCCATAGATCTCCAGGATGCCTACCTGCATATCCCCATCCATATAGCCTTTCAGAAGTTTCTCCGGTTCTCAATAGATCACCACCATTACCAGTTCCGAAGCCTCCCATTCGGAATCTCCACCGCCCCCAGGACATTCACGAAGGTCCTTCTTCCGGTCATTGCTTCCCTGAGGGAGAGAGGTCTAAGGGTCCACCACTATCTGGACGACATCCTCCTCCTCTCGAACAGCCAGGAGTCCCTCATACAGCACAGGGAGATCCTAGTCTCCACGCTACAGGGCCTGGGGTGGCTCATCAACTGGAGGAAGAGCAACGCTCAGCCCACCCAGAGGATGGTCTTCCTGGGAGCCCTACTAGACACCTGGCAAAACTCCATACAGCTACCCCCAGAGAAGGTCCCTCCTCTGGACAGAAAAGTGAGGAAGGCAATTTCAACAACTCCCTTATCAGCCAGAGTGTGCCTCAGCCTCCTAGGCTCCCTGTCAGCAACCATCCCGATGGTTCAGTGGGCACAGTGGAACGCGAGACCCCTTCAGATCTCGTTCCTTCTCCAATGGGACGGCTCATCCATGTCCCAATTAATCCATATCTCTCGGGAAGTCCAGCGATCTCTAGAGTGGTGGACTCGTCCCCACAATCTGAACAAATACAGACACATTGTCTCTCCCCATCTAGAAGTCGTCACCTCAGACGCCAGTCTGGAAGGATGGGGGGCTCACTACCTTCAGCATGCAGCACAGGGCCGCTGGCCGTTCAGAACACGGGACCTCGTCTCCAATGTTCTGGAGATGAGGGCAGCCTTCCAGGCCCTTCTAGCCTTCAGTCCTCTTCTGAAAGGGAAGCAGGTCCTCTTGAAAATGGACAACAAGGTAGCGGTTGCCTATATCAACAGACAGGGGGGCACCAGGAGCTCCACCATGCTGCAGGAGGTGCGCCCTGTGATGGAATGGGCACAACAGAACCTTCTGGATCTGAGGGCAGCCTACATTCCGGGCGCCGAGAACATACTGGCAGACTCTCTCAGCAGGGACTTCATCTCGAACAACGAGTGGTCCCTGAGCCCTCAAGCTTTCACCCTCATTGTCCAAACCTGGGGTCTCCCCGACATAGACCTGGCCGCGACCCCAGCAAACGCGAAATGCCGGAGGTTTCTTTCGAGGACCCCCTTCCCCGTAGCAGAGGGTACAGACTGTCTCCAACACCCCTGGGAGTTTCACCTGGGCTACATTTTCCCCCCGACCCCCCTGATAGCAGATTCCTCCTGAAACTCAAGAGGACAACAGCATTAGTAGTGGCCGTAATACCATTCTGGCCCAGGAGGCCGTGGTTCACCACCCTCCTACAGCTGACACGGCAAACCCTCTCCCCCTCCCGCTATCAGCCGATCTGCTTTCTCAAGGTCAGCTGCTCCACCCCAACCCGGGGAAGCTACACCTGATGGCCTGGAGACTGAGAGGGCTAGGTATCTAGACCAGGGCTGTTCCCAGAGGGTAATCGATACACTGCTCCAGGCCAGAAAACCCACCATGAACACTACCTACCGAAGGGTGTGGGAGAAGTTTGTTTCCTTCGCCCATCAAGAAGGCTGGAATCCATCCTCCCTACTGACATCCCAGGTCCTAGAGTTCCTGCAGTCGGGTCTGGACAAGGGTCTCGGCTCCAGCACTCTGAAGGTGCAGGTCTCAGCCCTATCCGCCCTGACCGGGGTTAGGTGGGCGCAGGACCCTCTCATAATCCAGTTTCAGAGGGCATGCCTCAAGTTAAGACCACCCAGGAAGCCTTTGTTTCCGGCCTGGGATCTATCGGTCGTTCTGGAAGCCCTATCCAAAGAACCCTTCTTCCCACTAGAGAACATCTCCCTTTGGGATCTCACACTGAAGGTTACCTTTCTAATAGCGATAACTTCAGCAAGAAGAGTCTCTGAGATACAAGCCTTACTAGCCAAAGATCCCTACCTGGTCATATACCCGGACAGGGTAATCCTGAGACCCTTGGACCGCCTGATTCCCAAGGTATCCTCATCCTTTCATTTCAACCAGGAAATTAGCCTGACGGCACTTACCACAGACCAGGGCGATCCTCACCCCCTGGATGTCAAGAGCAACATCCTGGACTACCTTTCAGCTTCCAAATCCATCAGGAAGTCGGAAAACCTGCTGATTATCCCTCATGGCTTCAGGAAAGGCCAGGCAGCATCGGCCCGCACTATTGCTTCATGGCTAGTGAAGTCCATCAAGAAGGCCTACTCACTCAGCACCATACAAATTCCTGATGGCTTAAGGGCACACTCCACCAGGGCAGTGGCGACCTCATGAGCAGCCTACTGTACAGTCTCGGCGGAAACCATCTGCAGAGCTGCCACCTGGTCCTCCAGGAACACCTTCATCTCCCACTATAGAGTGGATTCTGCATGCCTAACAACCACAGATTTCGGAAAATCCGTTATCCGAGCCAATTCTTCTATTCCTTGTCAATAAACCTATCTTGCTTGCATATTCCCACCCAGTCTGCGAGTTACTCCCCAAGGTATATGCTGCCATGATGCGACAGGAAAACGGAAAATTGTATACTTACCTTTCCGTAATTTTCCTTTCCTGTCGCATCTTCATGGCAGCATACTTTGCCCACACTTTTTCCTTTTTAAGGTGATTCATATGTACAGAGAATACTGGGGCGGGGGCCGTATCACCATTTTTTAGTTATGTGGTCCTATCAGGTTGTGGAGGCGGAGTCACAACCCAAGGTATATGCTGCCATGAAGATGCGACAGGAAATGAAAATTACGGAAAGGTAAGTATACAATTTTCCGTTATATCATTGGTGAGTTCATGTGTATTGTGTAAACATATGCACAGCTGTACTTTAATACTTATAATTTATATTGCATTCTATGAGGATTGTGGGAACAACACCTCAGTGTGGACATTTTCTTGATACTTCTAGTATTGCCCCACAGGAAGTATATGATTCAGTATATCCTCCAGGAAAAAAAAACACTGTGTCCTATATCTTTTTATAAATCACTGTGTTGTATATGTATGAATTTTATGTGAACTATTAAAATGTGTTATTTTTATACGTGCCTACAAAGTCCATTATTCCCAATTTCAGTATTTTCAGATTATGTAGGATGTGGCACATTTATACTAAAGGTGTTTGATTGCCACCTCAGGGCATTGTAATCAATTGAATTTCGCCTATGTAATGTACAACTTATTATATATGATAAAAAAGTTAGGACTATACAGTATCAGAATGATGTGATGTTAAAGCAGCCCTATGCTATTATGCACAGTGTATTGCTTTAAACTAACCTGAAGATTTTCTTTTTGGGTTAGCAAGCCCAGACCGCGATCTAGCAATCACCTGTCCGCGATCTACATGTTGTTGACCCCCCCCGCTCTATGTTGTACATTACATACGTCTGACCTCTGCACTATATATAACATATGGTTCCGGCCAGCTCTATGGTAAATCACAGCCGTGCCGGTTTCATTCTCTGGCTTGGCAATCACACAGATGATTTGGGAGAAGCACTGGAGGGCGTGGGGGGGGGGGGGGGGCGATGTCCCTTCCTGCCGCCTGTAAAAGCAATAAAGTGGCTAAAACGGCCACTATGATGGCTTTTATATTGCAGGGAATCGCGGGCTAAAAAAGAGATATCTAAATGATGCCTGAGCTGCACCCATTATCCAGATATCACCACTTCAAGTCCAGGACATCATAGGATGGCCTGCCGGCGGAAAGTGGATAAATAAAAATATTTTATTAAACATTGCCTACGTTGTATCCTATAGAAAATATCCTATAGAAAATGATAATGTAGACCCCAGTAACAACACATATGTCAGTGAATGTAAAAAGATCACCTAACATTATACAAAGTAGTCACAGTAGTACAGGAAGGATGGACGTGCGAATACAAAGCAAATAATGACCCTAAAACCATGTCAATCGGGGATATAATCAACAGGGACATGTAAATGGGAAAAAAATTAAAAACAGTAGATGGGGAGAAATGAAAGGAGGGTGCTTATTTCCCATCCTTCATTGAGGCCAGCAGGCGCCATACTGTTTAGCGGGAATATCCAATATGTTTCTCTTAGAGAATCTCTCAGGAATGCCTCAGGAAGAGTGTCAGGAATTGCCTCCATGCCAAAGAGGGACAGACTTTAATTCTTTATGTTGTGATGTACATAGAAATATCGGGGTGCACTGTGTTTGTCCACGCCCTTCTCAATAAACCTCCTATGTTCCCCAAATCTTGTGTGCACGGTGTGGATAGTGCGTCCAACTTAAAATAAGCTGCGCAACCATGTAAGACCACAAAGGATGTGCAACGATTTATAAACTGTTTGATTGGAAACTCTCTACCATATACTCCAACAAAGTTCATTTGGCAATGCATTATAAACGCACATGCTTTACAACTAGAGTTCAGCGGACACCTGGATGTTCGGGTTCGGCCAAACTTCGGAAAAAAAGTCCGGGTTCGGGACCGAACTTGACCCGAACTTGACCCCGAACTCCGAACCCCATTGAAGTAAATGGGGACCCAAACTTTTGAAGACTAAAATGTCTGTTAAAAAGTAATGGAAAGGGCTAGAGGGCTGCAAATGGCAACAAAATGTTGTTAAGAGCATGGCAAGTGCTCTGCAAACAAATGTGGATAGGGAAATAACTTAAAATAACATAAAAAAAATAAAAACTAAAAATAATATGCTGGAGGCCCCCTTCTCAGCAGAAGAGGTACAGGAAGTCATTAAGAACCTCAGAAACTCAACGGCACGATACCGCACATATGGTGGGAATGCCCCAGAATACGCACTTTCTGGAAAAAAATATTCAATTTAATGGATAAGATAGTGGGAAAATAAAATACTTGGAAATAAAAAAAATAAAAAAATGATAATCTTGACCTAGGAGGACGAGGTCCATATGGAGAAGGAGGTTGAGGTGGCGGTGGATGTGGCGGTGTAGGTGGAAGCGACGGTGGAGGAGGACGAGGTAGCACTGGTTCAAAAATACAACAATGGCTGGGTAAGGCTGGTGGTGAGGTGTCGAATTCTGTCCCCCGTCGCATAGTGTCCGCCCTGTACTGCGCTTGCTCAGTACGTAGGACAAGGGGATTTTGAAACTCTCCGAAGATGATGCGTGGTGACTCCAGGTTCAAGCCACATCATCCGAGGTTGAAGCCTAGCCAAGCGAGCCCGTGAGGGGCCCTGTTACTATGTGCTACCGTATGTCCACTTGAATGGTGGGGCTTGAACCTGCACTCACTGCGCAGGCGCCGTTCATCTTTGGAGATTTTGTGAATCTCCTTGTCCTCCGTACTGCGCAAGCACTGCGCTTGCGCAGTAAGTGGCCGGACACTATCCGATGGCCAGACAGTTTTAGTCAGAACACCGGTATACGTGTCTAATCTGCACAAGGTATGGACGAGTCCTGTGGGATCCATGCCTGGTTCATTTGGTCTGTCCACATTGGCTCTGGACAGGCGGCTGCGCTTGTCTGTGATAACGCCCCCTGCCGTGCTAAATACACATTCAGATAATACACTGGCTGCAGGGCAGGCCAGCACCTCCAAGGCGTAAAGGGCAAGCTCAGGCCATGTGCCCAATTTGGAGACCCAGAAGTTGAAGGGGGCAGACCCGTCATTCAGTACGTGTAGGCGTGTGCACACATACTGCTCCACCATGTTGGTGAAATGCTGCCTCCTGCTAAGACGTTCCATCTCAGCTGGTGGTGCTGGTGGTTGTGGTGTGCTGACAAAGCTTTTCCACATTTCGGCCATGCTAACCCTAATAATCATTGCAATAGTAAAAAGGGGCAAGTATAACAGTTGCATTTTCGTATTCCAATATTGCAATGCATAACATACGTACTCTTCCCCCCTCCCACCCCTTTTTTCCAACCCATTATATATATATATATATATATATATATATATATATATATATATATATATATATATATATATATATTTATTAGGGATGAGCCGAACACCCCCGGGTTCGGTTCGCACCAGAACCTTCGAACGGACCAAAAGTTTGTGCAAATTTTCGAACCCTATTCGTTACAATGGACGCGAACGTTCGAAATCAAAAGTGCTAATTATAACGGCCAATATGCATGTTAATGTCATAAAACAGGTTTGGTGACCCGGGTCCTGCCCCAGGGGACATATGTCAATGCAAAAAGAAGTTTTAAAAACTAACGTTTTTTTTCGGGAGCAGTCATTTTAATGATGCATAAAGTGAAAAAAAAAAGTGAAATATTCCTTTAAATATGGTACCTGGGGGGTGTCTAAAATATGCCTGTGAAGTGGCATGCGTTTCCCGTGTTTAGAACAGTCCCTGCACAAAATGACATTTGTAAAGGAAAAAAAGAAGCCATTTAAAACCGCTTGTCTTGTCCTGGCAATATGGCTGAAAATCCTTGAGAAAAATGGCATGGCTACCCCCATCAACCCCCAGCCCCTTTGGGTCTTGTGTGGATATTAAGGGGGACCCCGCACCCAAAATAAAACCCTATACCTACAACCCTATATACTCTGAACAGCAGTATACAGGCTGTGCAAACAAGACAGGGACTGTAGGTTTGTTCTTAAGTAGAATCTGAACAGGTACATTTTTAAGTGTAGGTCCATCCAAAAAAAATCTATTTTTAAGCTTTTTGGAGAACATAGGGAGGGGTTATCACCCCTGTAACATTTGCTTTGCTGTCTGTGCACCTGTTCAGAACATTTCACCTCACTTTCCGTCCCAATGACAAATGTTTTTGGAAAAGTGGGTTTTTTATTGAAACAAGGATTGGTGATAAAGCATCAGTAGAGAGGAGATACCCTTTTCCCAAATTAAATCTAACAGGATAGAATTTCCCTTCCTAGGGGTAGATTTCCACTCACTTCCATTTGCAAGTAGGAGTCGTTTGTAAGTTGGATGTTTGAAAGTAGGGGCCTGCCGTATATACTGCCCCATTAGATGTTGGTGTAGCCACAACACTGTAAGCGCTCACAGTTACTCTTGGTGGGCACAGGAATCGGCCCTGCTGCAACCCCCCACAGATACTGTACTCTGAGCACAGCAATGAGACCTGTTGCAAAGCATTGCATAAAAAATTGTAATTACACGCCCCTGTTAAACAGGGGCTAAAAAATTGGGCCTTAGCCACTGGTGTGGTGGCACCCAGAAACAAAAATGTTCTTCCAAGCTATCAAGGAATGGATCATTGAGGAGGAGGAAGAGGATAGTCAGTGAACATAACAGGACAGTCACTCAGCATCAGCATAGGCAGTCTTGAAGGGATGTGACATTATAAATTATTCAGTTATATCCGCTTCAGGTGCCTGGTAGCTGGTGGTGATCCAAGACTGATTCATCTTTATGAAGGTCAGTCGATCAACCGAGTCGGTGGACAGGCGCACCCTGTGATCGGTGACAAAGCCTCCAGCAGCACTGAATGTGCGTTCGGAAAGAACGCTGGATGCAGGACAGGCCAGTAGCTCAATTGCATACTGTGCAAACTCTGGCCAGTGATCCATCCTCAAGACCCAGTAAGCCAGAGGATTTTCGGTGGCAAAGGTGTCCAAGTCTGACCTTGCCCCTAGGTATTCCTGCACCATGTATATCAGACGCTGGCGATGGTTGCTGGAACCGATCATACCTTGCGGACTAAAAAATTGTCTGAACGCATCGGTCAGACGTCCACCTTCCCCACCGCTACTTCTGCTACTGACCAAAGCCTCAGCAACTCATCGTCCAGGACCAGGAGTTTGTAACCTCCCAGTCTCTGGGAATGCGTTGCACATTGAGTTCCCCATTGAGAAAGACATATTTGTCGAAACTGGTCTGGGATGGCAAGCAGTGACGCCACCATATGACTAAGAGGAGGACGGGCTCCCGCATTTGCCGGCCGGCATCTTTTTTATTACGTGCATCTAAACATTTGGACGAACGTAAGTGCTTTTAATTCTGTTTTAATAAAACGTTTGTTATCGGATTCACGCTATGGGCTGCTTTCTTTCCTCCACTCCCTATATGGATCCCATGTGAACAAGTGGTCGCCTAAATCTTCACCACTCAGAGTATCAATTGATACCACGGGAAATCAGGAGTAGCAGCAGCCGGTGGTCGTTTAGTGTCATAGCAGAGCCTTCTTATCTCTGCTTTCTGGTAAGCAGCTAGTGTGTGAGGGTGTCGGGCGCTGTGTTCACCATTGCCTTTAATTTCAAGTCACCAAGGTGCTTCATCTGTCTCACTTTTGGACGCCAGGATCATCTCCGTCACCACTATTTCTATTTTGATACGCTTTCCATTTGGACAGTTTGTTTTGTTATCACCATTGTTCCTTGGATATCGTGCTGACAGAGACTATTTTTAGGTGCCATCAAGGCCCCTAGATGTGGTATAGGTCCCTACCACTGAGGACATTATATCCAGTGGGGCACATATAGTTTCTCAATCTATGTTAGCTTAAAAAAAAATTTTTTGGCGCAGCTTCCCTTCTCTACATGTGTCTTCGTGTGTGTATCCCACATTAAGCAGCAGCCTATTTTTAATATTTACTAGCTGTAGCACGGTTTTTATTTACTATATAATGCGTTGCACAGACCTTTCTGCAAGGCCTCCCTGAGATGTCTCATCCTCTGCTCCCTCTGCGACGGCAAGATAAGGTCCGCAACCTTACCCTTGTACCGTGGATCAAGGAGAGTGGCCAGCCAGTAATGGTCCCTCTCCTTGATCCGAAGAATACAAGGATCCTCCTGTAGGCTTTGCAGGATCAGGGAGGCCATGCAACGTAGGTTAGATGAGGCATTCGGTCCGGAGTCTTCTGGGTCACTGAGGACGACATGATCGCCAGCCACCTCCTCCCAGCCACGTACAAGTCCACTGGTTTGTTGGGACTGTAAATCATCCCTAAAAGACTGCTGCTGCTGCTGAGTGACAGGCTCCACCTCCATGCTCACACAATCCTCCTCCTCCTCTTCCTGTGTGATGGGTGGGAAAGAAGGAACACTGGATAAAGGGGGCCTTGAGAGGCAAGGAAGTCCTCCTCTCCTGCCTCTGTTCTGCCTCAAGTGCCCTGTCCATTATCCCACGCAGCGTATGCTCCAACAGGTGGAAAAGAGGTACAGTGTCACTGATGCATGCACTGTCACTGCTCACCATCCTCGTGGCCTCCTCAAATGGTGACAGGACAGTGCATGCATCCCTGATCATGCTCCACTGGCGTGGGGAAAAAAATCCAAGCTCCCCTGACCCTGTCCTGGTGACGTAGTCATACAGGTACTCATTGATGGCCCTCTGCTGCATGTGCAGTCGCTGCAGCATGGCCAACGTTGAGTTCCACCTGGTGGGCATGTCACATATAAGGCGGTTCTTGGGCAGGTTCAACTCCTTTTGCAGCTCAGCCAGCCGAGCACTGGCATTATACGATCGGCGGAAATGCACACAGACTTTCCTGGCCTGCCTCAGGACATCCTGTAAGCTTGGGTACCTGCCCAAGAACCGCTGCACCACCAGGTTGAGGACGTGAGCCATACAGGACACATGGGTCAGCTGTCCCTGTCGCAGGGCGGAGAGGAGGTTGGTGCCATTGTCAGAAACCACCATTCCTGGCTTAAGCTGGCGTGGCGTCAACCACCTCTCGGCCTGCCCCTGCAGAGCTGCCAGAACCTCTGCCCCAGTGTGGCTCCTGTCCCCCAAACACACCAGCGCAAGCACGGCATGGCATCTTTTTGCCTGCGTACTTGCGTAGCCCCTTGTACGCCTACGGAGCACCGCTGGTTCCGAGGACAGAGCACTCGAAAAGGCCATGGAGGAAGAAGAAGAGGAGGGGATGGAGGAGAGAGGTGTGTCACAACCAGTAGTAGCATTTTGGAGGCGTGGTGGCGGAACAACCTCCAACACTACTGCACCTTGTCCTGCATCCCTCCCAGCTGCCAAAAGAGTGACCCAATGGGCCGTGAAAGACAGGTAACGTCCCTGTCCATGCCTGCTGGACCATGAGTCAGCGGTAATATGCACCTTACCGCTGACCGCCCTGTCCAGCGAGGCATGGACATTGCCTTCCACATGCCGGTAGAGAGCCGGAATCGCCTTCCGTGAGAAAAAGTGGCGTTTGGGAACCTGCCACTGAGGAACCGCACATTGAACAAACTCACAGAAGGGGACCGAGTCTACCAACTGAAAAGGCAGCAGTTGAATTGCTAGCAATTTAGCCAAGCTAGCATTCAACCGCTGGGCATGTGGATGGCTGGGAGTAAACTTCTTTTGACGGTCCAGCAGCTGGGGCAGGGAAATTTGCCTAGTAGAATCGGACGTCGGTGTACTGCTAACAGAGTGCCCACAAGTACTTGACTGTGACACACCTAATTCTACACCTTCATTCCTCTCAGAGCAGCTTTCAGAGAGGACTGAAGATATAGTGGGGTTGGAGATCCCAGCTGATGAGGAGCAAGGAGAGGTCCACTTTGTTCTTTGGTGTGGGTCTTTAATGTGCGCTTGCTAACGAGCTGCATGGCAGGTCGACATATGTCTGATCATGCTTGTGGTGCCCAAGCGGCTGATGTTTTGGTCACGCGAGATACGCTTGAGACATATGTTGCAAATAGCAGTGGTGCGATCTGATGCACTCGTCTCAAAAAAGGCCCACACCAAAGAACTTTTGCAGCCCTGCACCGGCGGAGCTCTGCGGTGTGATTCAGTTGGTGTGCTGGCCTCTAGCTGGCCTCCGGAGGGCATCCTGCCTCGTTGGACATGTGCCGCCTCCTCCTCCTCCTATCTCCTTTCAGGCACCCACGTGGAGTCAGTGACCTCATCATCCCCTCCCTCTTCACCACTGGAGCAAACCTGGCAGTAAGCTGCAGCTTTTGGAACATGACTGCCAGATTGCGCTCACGCTACTGCCTTCCTCTAGCTGGGTATCATCATCCGAGCCTTCAAAACGTTGGGCATCCTCCTGAAGCATGTACCCAACACTGTGCTCAAACAGTTCGGGGGACTCCTCAGGAGGACATGGTGGGTCTAGGGAAGGGGTGCCTGATGATGCCATTGAATACGCGTTGGCAGCTGCTTTGCCAGTACCCTGAGCCTGGGTGAGAGAGGATGAGGAGGGTGAGGAGGGCTTAGTCATCCATTCTACCAAGCCTTCGGCATGATGCGGCTCAACATGTCCAGCTGCCGAAAACAAGGACAAGCGTATCCCATGGTCACGTGCTGATGACGATGCACGACCACGTCCACGACCAGCACTGTTGTCTCTAGACACAGAGCCTGCTTGCCCTGTGTTCTTGCCTCGGGACTGTCTGCCTCTCCTTGGCGGTCTTCAAGGCATTGTAGTGGGTAGTGTATATTGTGCTGGAGTCACACAGCACACACACTAACTCCTGCAGATGGCTGCCTTAGATGACAGCAACAGGGCCTTACGGCAGATAGAGGCTGCCTTAGATGACAACAACTGGGCCTTACGGCAGATAGAGGCTGCCTTAGATGACAACAACTGGGCCTTACGGCAGATAGAGGCTGCCTTAGATGACAACAACTGGGCCTTACGGCAGATAGAGGCTGCCTTAGATGACAACAACTGTGCCTTATGGCAGATAAAGAGGCTGAGGTGGTTTTATGTGTGCTGTACTAACACAGCACACACACACATGCTAGCTCCTGGAGATGCCTGGCTGCCTTAGATGACAATAACCTGGCCTTACGGCAGATATAGGCTGCCTTAGATGACAACAACTGGGCCTTATAGCAGATAGAGAGGCTGAGGTGGTTTTATGTGTGCTGTACTAACACAGCACACACACGCTAGCTCCTATAAATGCCTGCCTGCCTTAGATGACAATAACTGGGCCTTACGGCAGATATAGGCTGCCTTAGATGACAACAACTGGGCCTTATGGCAGATAGAGAGGCTGAGGTGGTTTTATGTGTGCTGTACTAACACAGCACACACACTAGCTCCTATAAATACCTGCCTGCCTTAGATGACAATAACTGGGCCTTACGGCAGATATAGGCTGCCTTAGATGACAACAACTGGGCCTTATGGCAGATAGAGAGCCTGAGGTGGTTTTATGTGTGCTGTACTAACACAGCACACACACACACGCTAGCTCCTGGAGATGCCTGGCTGCCTTAGATGACAATAACTGGGCCTTACGGCAGATATAGGCTGCCTTAGATGACAACAACTGGGCCTTATGGCAGATAGAGAGGCTGAGGTGGTTTTAAGTGTGCTATACTAACACAGCACACACGCTAGCTCCTGGAGATGCCTGGCTGCCTTCGATGACAACAACTGGGCCTTACGGCAGATATAGGCTGCCTTAGATGACAACAACTGGGCCTTATAGCAGATAGAGTGACTGAGGTGGTTTTATGTGTGCTGTACTAACACAGCACACACACACACACACGCTAGCTCCTATAAATGCCTGCCTGCCTTAGATCACAATAGGCCAGAAGGTGATACTGCAATGCTGTACTAACAGCACGCACACACCAGACTAATCCCCAGAATCACAGCAGTTAGACTCAGCAGCAGATAATGTCACCACTCAGCACAGCAGAATGTATGACACAGCACAGCACTGCAGATACTGTCAGCAGCAGTGCAATCAGCAGAATGAATATAAATTCAAATGCGTCAGCAATGAATCAGCATCAGCAATGAATCAGCATCAGCAATGTACACTGACTGTCTGTATCACAGTCACCGGAACAGAGTGCACTAGGCCGCCGGCGCGGCGTCCTTTTATAGAGTGGGGCTTGTACTAACCTGTAGCCAATTATTGCTCTCCTCGCTGCCGGCGCTGTGATTGGCCAAGCATGCGGGGTCACAGTGCATGCTTGGCCAATCATCAGCCAGCAATGCATTGCGACTGGCGCAATGCATTGCGGGCCGCTCGCATCACACGAATGTGATGCGAACGGCCCAAATAGTTCTGGGCTCGCCGATTCGATTCGAACACCGGGCCCATCCCTAATATATATAAATATATATATATATATATATATGAGGTTCATTAGCTATTTTACTCTTTTGGTTTTGTTCTATTCTCATACCTTCCCCTATCTAGAGTTTAGAAGGGAAAATAGATATAATAATTCCATATTTAGCACTTTGCTTTCAGTGGTTCACCAATCTGACCATATTCTCTCTCCTCTGGGGGGGGGTCCCATTTTTTCCAGCCAGGGCCTTCACATACTCTCAAATTCTCTAAGATTTCCTCTCTTTTTGTAGACTACTCTCTTTACATATAGTTTCATTTATAACAGTGATCAAGTCCCTTACTAGTGGGGGTGTCCTGGACTGCCATCGTATCGCAATGATTTTTCTGGCTTGGAATAAGCATCTCAGTATTGCTACAGTGGTACTTTTCCTCTCCCCAGGTTCCTTCCTATATCTGAGTATACACAGTCCAGCTTCCATCTTCAGAGTTATCCCATAGATCTCACCCATGGTACTAAGAACCCCCTCCCAGTATCTAAAATAACTTTGGGCATCTCCATACCATATGGATGAGATCTCCAGTCCCCAGGCATCTAGGGCATTTATCATCTGATCTTCTACCAAACTTAAACAGCCTCTTAGGAGTATAGTAAGCTCTATAGATCAGCATCAAATGAGATACTTTCTGTGAAGGTGAGACCGAAACCATCAGTCCCATCTCCAAAATCCTCCTTCACTGTTCCTGAGATATTTCCCCTAAATCCTCCTCCCATCTCTTTATCCTTACGGGAATCCAAACCCGTATTTATTCCTTTACATAGCTGTCCATATAACTCGGAGATAAGTCCCTTAGTTGTACCTGCCTGGAGTATATTTTGAAAGAGAGGGGTTTTTTTCCATTCTAATGCTTGTGTCCTAAATTGGACTTCTAGGGCATGTCGGATCTGTAAATATCTGAAAAATTATTGTTGTGGTATATTAACCACCTCAATACTGGGCATCTTCGCCCCCTTCCTTCCCAGACCATTTTTCAGCTTTCAGCGCTCTCGCACTTTCAATGACAACTGCGCGGTCATGCTACGCTGTACCTAAATTAAGTTTTTATCATTTTGTTCGCACAAATAGAGCTTTCTTTTGGTCGTATTTATTCACGACTCCGTTTTTATCGCATTTTTTGCGATAAAAGCGAAAAAAAGAGCGGAAATTTGGAAAACAAACAACATTTTCTTCTTTCTATTTTAAAAGAAATCCAATAAAATCGAATTGGAGTGTATAATAATTGGTTCATGTGATCAAGGACATATGTATGCAAATGATCATGTACAGATGTGCGCAGGTGATCACAGACATATGTGTACAGATAATCTTTGGGACATGTGATTTTAGTGGGACATATGTGGGGGACATGTGTTTTTATTATTTGGGGACATGTGTGTTTATACTGTGTGGTGTGTTGTGTGTTTACACTAGGTTGGTGATCAGTGAGTAAAAAACAGCACATACTCACTGATTACCAGCCGGCTGCAGCGAACTGCTCTCCTCTACTCACCGACAACTTCTCTGTGAGGAGAGGAGAGCCGATTGCCTAGCAACCGGCTCTGTGTTTACATCACATGACGGCTGTGATTGGACATGGCCACCATGTGATCAGGAGGGCCAATCACAGAGCCCTCCTGCCGATCAGAGATGCGGCGTGTCCGGGTGACACGAGTGCATTGGGATCGCGCCGCTGCGCGGGCATGCATGCGCGCGATCCCCCTCCTTCTGAGGGATGTTCCTGAACGTCCACTCAGAAGGAGAGAGTGCCCACCCATCCGTTTATATGCATTGGCTGGGTGGGAAGTGGTTAAATTCCCTTCTCAAATCCAATTGTTTTTCCAGATTATTACTATTATACAACTGTATCAACCTATTAATACCCCGTATTTCCCACGCTTTGACCTTTCCTATCAGTAGCACTTCCTGCAAATTCTTGTTGTTCCAGAGGGGGGTATTTTCATATAATCCGGTATATCCCATTTTGCTTTTTTTTTTTCTATCAACCAGTTTTATTTTGTTTATTTTGTTTACAGTGCATACATGTTATAATGTACATTTCCAGGTATGGTACATATCATACAAAGCTTCAAATAACAGTTGTATCTCCATCTTGGATCTTC
>CM053028.1:578612224-578632362 GCA_028564925.1 Lithobates sylvaticus | reverse complement strand
CTCCATTATATAGTAATAAGGAAACTGAATGTGAAGGAGCTTAATAAGTAAAAATTGGGTCTCAGTGTGTCTCTTTCCTTCTGTCGGGACTGTGCAGCTCTAAATAAACTGAGAGCCCCGTATTATACCCCTTGAAAGCAAAAACCCCCAGGTGGACTCTGTCCGAATCTATTTCAGCCTAACCCTACCTCAAATTAGCAGGAGTCAATCTCCTGCTTGCTGTTTTCTCTGGATTTTGAATCTTATACCTTCCTAGGATTACTGTTTTATTGTTTCCACCGAATTTTCATTTTGTCTAAAGGACTGCCTAAGGACTGTGTTGTGATAAAAAGAGAGCTTTGCTTATTCTCAGGCAATAATTATACTAAGGTGGTCTTTGACTTTACATAACCCTACTTTTATCTCAACCAGCAGGGGACCCCCCCTTTTTACTCTGAGTATACTAAGATAAAAGAGGGAGAAGAGATACTAACAAGTGCTCGTGTTCTTTTTCCCCTTTTTTTTTTTCTTCTTTTTTTTTTTTTGTGGGGGGCCCAGATAAATCTATTGCCGGAACTTGCTTAAATTCTGTATAAGACCTAAAATCTAAAACAAGTAAACATGCCTACACAGCGTACTACAAAGGCAAGCCAGGCGGCTAGCCAGGCAAGTCAAGCAGCAGCTAAATTGGAGAAATATGCCCACACTCCAGGGCAGGTTCTGGCCCAGACTCCCCCAAAAAATTTCATTCAGAGTCAGCAGGCCCAGTCCGCTCGGGCGGGAGGGGTTGCGGGGGGAAGAAAAAGTCAAGGACAGACCCAAGTAACAACACACACTTCACAGACACCATCAGTGAAATGGGGTGAGCCAGGTGGGCAGCTCCATGTTCAGGAAGCGGAGGATACCCCATCGGCGAGGAGAGGGCCTGATAATGTAGAGGGGCCTGACCCAACATTGAAGGAGGTGTTGGAGGCTATTAATTCCTGCAGAGCCTCCCTGAGCGAGATGAACCACCAGATGAAATCAATTCATGAGGAACTTTCTTTTATCAGAAATGAGTTACAAAAGGTCCAGGAAAGGACTACAATCCTTGAGGACAGATTAAGTTTAGTGGAGGACGACTTGGCACCCTTAAAACGAGAAATGAGTGAAATCAAAGATTTTCTGAATAAACAAGCAAATAAGATGGATGAGATCGAGAACAGGATGAGGCGGAAAAATATTTGTATAATAGGTCTCCCAGAACACTCTGAGGGCCCAGACCCTGCCGCTTTCTTAGAAAAGTGGCTCACTGAGATATTTGGCCAGGACTCCTTCTCATCATTTCTTGCAGTGGAGAGAGCTCATAGGGTTCCCTCCAGACCTTCTAATCCCGGGGCCCCTCCAAGACCTTTCTTAGCAAAATTATTATTTTTTAAAGACAAAGTAACGATAATTCGGAAAGCAAGGGAAATGGGCAATATTCTCTATAACGGCACGAGGGTATCCATCTACCCTGATTATTCGCCAGATCTTCAAAAAAAGAGAGCCAAATTTGGGGAGGTGAAGCGTAAACTACGCCAAGTTAACATTACATATGCTCTGCTCTATCCTGCAAAACTGAGAGTGGCGGCTCCTGGGGGGACTATATTCTTCGATACCCCTGAGGGGGTGGAAGACTGGATAAAAATTTTTTAAAGAATGACTCTCAGAGGATGTGGACTAAATTAGGGTGCTGACAGCCTTATTATTCAGGGGGCGGGTGGGAAGTACATTACATTTTATAATGAGCACTGGGGGGGGGGGGGTAGCAGGAGACGACACGCGGGGGTATCTTTTTTTTTTTTTTTTTTTGCCGTGTTGTCGCCTCCCTCTCCTCCCCCCCCCTTTTTTTTTTTTTTTTTTTGGGGGGGTGATGGGGACGCTTTGTAGGGAGGGAAGAGAGCAAAGGGTATTGTACTCCCAGGTTATGGGGGTGCAACAGGATGTTCTCCTGGAGTATAGGTTTAGTCTGTTTTTGTGGGTGAGTAGTTTTTGTATTTGGGGGGAGGGGTGGGTGGGTTTGGGGAGGGGGAGGGATAGGGATGGGGAAGACAAAAAGTTTATGACACTAAGTTTGTTCCAAAATAGATGTGTATGGATAGGTCACAACAGAAGGCCCCCGGCCAAACCTAGGGAGGTAATGAATGAGGTGTATAAACAGAGTGTTGGTCACGACAGTAAGGTTAAGTATGAGAAATGTAAACAGAGTGTTGGGTATGACAGTGGTGAATGTGTGGGTGAATGGGTGAGGTACAATATGTTCACAAGGCATAAGTATGCACGGAAAAATGTTTTGCAGGTAAAAAGTCACGTTCACAGTTTAAGATGGGATAGAAAGGTTCCACAAGTATCAAAAACAAGAATTATATGGTTCACTATAAGAAGCACGAGATTAAGGATTAATGTTGTTAATGTAATCACTTATTATTATAATCACGTATGATCAGTACTACACAAGAGGGTAAAAAAAAGCTCACTATTTGTTCTTGGAATGTAAGGGGACTGGGAGATTCAGGGAAGAAAGCTGCAGTACGTTCCATGGTTAGGTCCTATGGGAGCTCTATTGTGTGTCTCCAGGAGACCCATTTTACCAATGCTTCCTTATCCAGGTTGGGGTGGGGGGAATTTGCCTTCCAGTTCCACTCGGTTCATTCATCCTTTTCTAGAGGTGTTAGTATTCTGATCGGCTCAGGGATCACTTTTAATTGTATCCAAAGCAAGATTGACGACCAGGGACGGTATATTTTCCTACATTGTAAGATAGAGAATAGGGTGGTGCTACTTGCTAATGTGTACGTTCCCCCTCCCTTTAATTTAGAGGTTCTTCTTGGCTTTGTGGATTTTGTGCTGGAGAGGCCGGGCCTACCGGTAATGGTCATAGGCGACTTTAATACGGTCCTTGACTCGACAATAGATAGATTCCCCCAGGGAACTCAACGGAGTGGGCTAGTGGATAGCCGTCTCCACTGTCTCTTGGAGGAAATGGGTCTGAAGGACATTTGGCGCCTGAGAAACCCTGGGATAAGGGGTTATTCCTGCTTCTCCAGCACACACTCCACACTGTCGAGAATCGACATGTTGCTTGGCAACGATGAACTGATGGCCATGATAGATAACATTAGGTATAGGCCAAGAGGTCTTTCGGATCACTCTCCTGTGACAGCCTCAATAGAAGTGGGGACAAGAAGTACCTATCGTGAGTGGAGAATCAATCCCTCCTGGCTAGAGATAATGGGGCAACCCCAAGAGGTTCTGGACGCTTTGAGGGAATGCATCGAGTGGAACAAAGGTTCGGCTCCCCAGGGGGTAGTCTGGGACACAGTCAAGGCTATCCTTCGGGGCTTGCTGATCCAGCAGATATCAAAGATAAAAAAACTGTCAAGAGAAGGGGAGGAAATTGCAGGGAATAATTTAATAGCTGCAGAAGCTGCGTACATAAGTAACCCAATACCTGCAAATTTTAGAACGTGGACAGAGGCACAAGGGGTCTATCGTGTAGTCCTGTCGGGTAAAGAAGAACAAAAATACATTTTTCAAAAACAAGTTGCCTTCGGGGAGGGGGAAGGAATTAGTAGGATGCTTGCTCACTTAATTAGAACTAATTCTCCCTCATCGATGGTTCCATTGATCGAGATAGGGGCGGGTAGGACATCTACATATACACCTGAGATCGTGGATACTTTTCGGGAGTACTACGAGAGGTTATACCACTCTGAACAGGTGGATATGAAAGACGAAATGGACTCATTCTTCGAGGGGCTGACGGTCCCCTGTCTCTCTGAGGAGGACAGGGCCATGTTAGATGGCCCTGTCACCCTGGAGGAGATACAGCGGACCGTCCAGGAAATGGCAGGCCAGAAGTCCCCAGGACCGGATGGCCTTCCCATTGAAATTTATCGTAAGTATGGGGAAGTGCTTCTCCCCCAACTGCTAGAGGTTTTTAATGCCTCGGCACTGAAAGGCGAGCTACCCAAATCAATGATGGAATCGACCATAATTGTGATCCCTAAGGAGAATAAGAACCCACTCTCCCCCGCCTCATATAGACCCATTGCGCTTCTGAATTCAGATATTAAGGTGTTAGCAAAGGTCTTGGCAGCCAGGTTAAACAAAATTATTCATAAATTGGTGCATCAAGACCAATCAGGATTTATTCCTGGTAGGTCTTCTAGCTTAAATATTAGACGCCTTTTTTTTAAATCTCCAACTGCCCGTGGAAGATGGAGGCAACAGGGCTGTCCTTTCCTTGGATGCCGCCAAGGCTTTTGATTCCCTTGAATGGAAGTATCTCTGGAGAACCTTATCGGAATGGGGATGATATCTAATCTATATTTACACCTTTATAAGGAGAACAGGGAAGGTACACAACTATCTCCATATAAAGTAAAATGGGAGAGAGATGTGGGATTTATCTCAGCCCACCAATGGGAAAGGATACTTGAACTCGCCCCAATGGTTTCACTCTCCCCCCCTCAGAAGATGTCACATCTTTTTCTATTATACCGTGCTTACTACACTCCAGACAAGCTCTTTAGGTTTGGTCGTAGGCAAGATAAGTGCCCTAGATGTGGGAGATCAGGGGGAGATCTTTTGCACATGTTCTGGAGATGTCCAAAATTATATGGATATTGGAAAGAGGTGGTGGACAAGGTCTCCCAGATATTCAATACCCATCTCGAGCTAGATCCCATTCAATGCGTTCTTGGGGGAGGAGAGGGAGGGGGCAGGCCTAGGGAAGGTCAGATTGCGGTTTTGCGCTGTCTTTTTCAGGCTAGGTTACTAATTGCTCGGAGATGGCAGTCCTCTATCCCTCCGTCAGTTAATGAGTGGGAGCAAAATATGGATAGAGTGATCATGAAGGAGAAAACTACATATATAAAACGAGAGAGCCTTGCTAAATTCAATTTACTATGGAATCCATGGATTGAGAGAGGATCGTGAGAATGCCTTAGATAGTGCCAATTAAACCAAATTAGTCAAAAATAACTAAGTGGATGAACTGATATTAACAGAGAGTAAGAGGATGGATATGTGAGGTAGGAGGTGAATGCAAGGGGGTGTGAATGAGTTAGATCTCACTTAAACTTGTTTAATGCTGTTCTGCTTAACACGATCTTTGTAAGAGAGATGAACGAGATTGTGTATAAAATGTATTTGTAAAATTTTTTTTGAAATAAAGATATAAAGTTAAAAAAAAGCTGCCCCAAACATTTAGAGGTCTATTGTTAACAAAAAAATGTGTTTAACAAATGTGGCCAGCTGTGACAAGTTTTAGTCATATTTTATTTCATACAATGATTTCCTATGATCATAAGCACCATATAATGCAATATTGTACTATTCTTCCTGATTGAGGTATTTCAGGAAAATACTGTACTATGGCCACTAGATGGAGCTGACGACCCAAGGAAATAACTGTATTTATATAAATACAGCCAGAATTTGTCATGGCTGGATGAATGTTTTCACAGTGCGCCACATTATTTATAAATGGGCCACCTATTTTCCTTCATCAGGCACGGTCTCATTTAAATAACTGATATAATACTCATGTACTTTTGAGTATAGTAGACATTGAAAAACATAAGTTAATACCAATAGTATTTAGCCAACCATTGATTTCAAATGGAAAATTGCACGTTTGGCCGTTAGATGGCACTAAGAATCATGGGAATTGGCACCATCTAGTTGCCAATTGCAGCATTTTAAAGCAATGGAAAACATTCAACCAGCACAGCAAATGGCCCAATAACATTTGTTTTTCACCCCCATTCATAGAGAAGGAAGGTACATGCACTCTCATTGACTGAATTGTAACTTGTAAGATCTGTCAAATCCAGCATATGGGTGGAACAATGAGGAGACTGAGAGATCGGTTACATGATCTCTTGTATAATATTTAGAAGAAACACTCCACCAATGTAGCAAAACATTTCAATGATTGTCATGGTGGTGATACTTTGGTTATACAGAAAACAATGTTAATCCTAGGAGAGGTGATGACATGATCCTGCTTCTCTGTAAGCGGGAGATATTTGTATGCAGACTATGATCCCAAATGGGCTTTGAATAGGACATGACGTTCTGTTATGAATGATCTGGGGTGCGGCTCCTTTGCTGTGTGGTCTGTAACATGAGTCTGTGTCCATCTCTCTGGTTCAGTTCATTAGAATGGAACGTTTTTACTTCTATATTCTTAGTTCTGGATCATCAGGACTCGCGTACACATGATCGGAATTATGGTCGGAAAAAGCTCTGATGGTTTTCCCGACGGAAGTCCGCTCAAGCTGTCTTGTCTACACATGGTCACACCAAATTCCGACCACTAAGAACACAGTGACATACAACACTATGATGAGCCAAGGAAAAAGCAAGTTCAATGCTTCCGAGCATGCGTCAAATTGTTTCCGAGCATGCGTAGGAATTTTGCAAGTCGGAATTGCTACAGATGATCGGAATTTCCGATAGAAACCTTTTCTGTCGAAAAAATTGAGAACATGCTCTCAAATTTTTGCTGGTGGGAATTCGGCCAGCTAAATTCCGATGGAGCATACACACGGTCGCACTTTTCGATGAAAAGCTCCGGCCAGGCTTTTGCTGGCCTAAATTCCAATCGCGTGTACGCGGCATGAGTGTCTATGTATGTATTCATTGTAAATTTTTTGAAGTAAAACATTTTTTATCTCAGTGATTGATCAATGAAACCAAACAAACCCAACAGTCAATTTCCGATACAACAAGCTGAGAGAGTTCTGGGTTCATAAAAATGTATAAAACACACAACAGACCAAACTAAATATGTTCCCATGAGGACAGTAGTCCTTAAATGTACAGCAACCCTCCTATTACCCCCCTCACATCCTACTATTGTGTGACCAATACCATCTAAATAATTCTTACTTTCATTTCCCAAAGTCATCCGTCTACAAGGAGGCCTGTATAGATCAAATGACGTCACCAATGAGGATAGAGGAGGAATAGACCAAAACCTACAAGAAATTAGATCCTGGGAGTGAAGATAGGTTACAGGGCCCAAATGCTAAATATGGGGAGATGCATCCAAAAATCCCACATAACAAAAACACCACAAAGGAAGCATCTGCCAAGGCCACTGTATGCCTTTTATTAAAAACGAAACATATACTCATACATACAACATGCCGTGATAATACCCCCAAAACCCATAGGTAACCTCCTCGCCCCCAGAACCCAAACCCGCCCCATTCTCCCCCAAATACCCAACCACTACCCAACTCCTAGCCCTGTAATCCCACCCTCTCCTTAACCCCCCTCTCCCTCTAAGGAGTAATGGCTGGAGACCTATCAGAGTCCCTCTGGATAAAAGCCATGGTAAATCATGGCCTATGGACATCCCTAGCTGTGCTGTACAAGTCTATCTGTATCAGTGTGTAACTCCTGTCACTTGAACCAGGTGCAGCCTGCTATTGTAGAGAAAACTAGATAATGTAATGGGTGAGGGCCGTTACTTGATGTCAGACCGAGCAGCCACTTTAACTCGTGGCTCTGGCTCATCTCCTATATCCTGAATGGAATCCAACACCTTTACAGCCTACAAATGGCACAGTGTCCTCCCAACAGTGGTGGGCATCCCCTGCAACCAATATAATTGTTAAAATCAGGCCACAGGTGGCCCCATCCACAGCGGAGCAGCTGGCTTGTTTTAGGAGGCAAGATGGCGCAGACTCTACAGACATGCCTGCAGACATGCTACAGCTGTCAGAAGACTAGCTGGAGGATAGTTGCCCGTAGGCCTGGCACAGTGGCCAATTTCCAATATGGCCATGCCTGCACAAATGCACGCACACGTATTGTGAAGGCACGTTCGCCATGGTGAAGACGTGTGTGTGTGTGCTGGCACACACAATGCATGTCAGATCCTGGTGCCCTCTGGCCTTTAAAAGAGTGACTGCAGCACATGGACATTGCTGACTGGTCATCAGCTTCCTGCTCCTGCATTTGCTGTTGTTTCTGATCACCTGTTACCAACCCTGCCTTACCTTGGATAATTCTTGTCTCGCTCCCATCTCTGACCTCAGATTGCCATGGATCTTCTCTAGTCTCCTGTCCTGTGTATGACCCTGGCTTGCCTTACCACGATTCTGATATCTGATTTGCTGACCACTGGCTTGCAGACCTCTGCTACCATCCCCGACTACGCCTTCTGCTTTGCCCCATCTGCTGTGATCCACCTTGGTGCCTACCTGCTGTACCCAGTATGCAGTACCAATCTACAGTACTCACGGGATGCTCCAGCCTGCAGTACTTACCTACTGTATCCAGCCTGTTGCAGTTACCATTGCAACCTGTTTCCTACTGTGTTCAGCCTGCACAGCCGTCAGCTCCCCTGGGTCCTAATGCACACCCCATCTGGTATCCACCTGCAGAGAGATCTCCACACCACCATCCCTCATCTGTGGCACAGCTGAAAATCCCTGCTTCTTTGGGCTTTGTGTTCCCTGTTATCGCCTTCAGGGGCACTAAGCCCTCTCAGCAGTGCTGTATTTTGGCCTAGGCCGACAAGGTCCAGGCCCGCACGGAAAAAAGCAATGGCACCCAACTCCCACACACAGGGCCACCATCTGGGGAGTACATCTGAACGACATCGCTATGGGGGTGCGGGGGGGGGGGGGGGCGGACTGCACCCGGGTGACACCAGGAAGCAGTTGTAGTGGGTGCAGTCGCTCCCCCATTAGCAAAGCTATGATCACTTAGGCAGCGGCGCTGTGACAGGGAGAGGAGAGCTGTGTACACAGTGTCTGTGTATTTCCCCCACTCGCCCCCCCTCCTTTCTCCTGTCAGCTGAAGTTGAACAGGAGAAAAGAGTGTCTCTAATCGGGTTCCCCTAAGCGCTGCCTAGCTTCCTGCCTGCTCTGATTCCCTCCCCATTGGCCACAGCAGAGGGCCAATCAGAACACACAAGGGGATGGGCATCATGGCAAACGTATTTCTGGAAGATTGGCGACCCCAGTGTGTCCACAAACAGCAGGCTACAGTCCCCCAGCATACATGCACTCTGGGGAGGGGGAAAACCTGGAACCCGACAAACGGCAGAGTGCTACAGGAGAAAAAGAGAGGACTGTGTTGGGGGAGGCCAGATAGAGCCAAGCTGTACCCATACCACCAGAGAGGGAGCCATACTGTACCTGCACCACCAGAGAGGACCACGCTGTACTCGCACCACCAGAGAGTGCCACGCTGTACATGCACCCCCAGAGAGGGAGCCATGCTGTACCCGCATCACCAGAGAGGGAGCCACGCTGTACCTGCACCACCAGAGAGAGCCACGCTGTACATGCACCACCAGAAAAGGAGCCACGCTGTACCCGCACCACCAGAGAGGGAGCCATGCTGTACCCGCACCACCAGAGCGGGAGCCACACTGTACCTGCACCACCAGAGAGGGAGCCACGCTGTACCCGTACCACCAGAGAGAGCCATGATGTACCCACACCACCAGAGAGGGAGCCTCGCTGTACCCGCATCACCAGAAAGAGCCATACTGTACCCACACTACCAGAGGGAGCCACAATCTACCCACACCACCAGAGAGGGAGCCACGCTGTACCCACACCACCAGAGAGAGCCACGCTGTACCCGCACCACCAGAGAGAGCCACGCTGTACCCAAACCACCAGACAGAGCCACGCTGTACCCGCACCACCAAAGAGGGAGCCACGCTGTACCCGCACCACCAGTGAGAGCCATGCTGTACCTGCACCACCAGAGAGAGCCATGCTGTACCCGCACCACCAGAGAGGGAGCCATGCTGTAACCACCTCACCAGAGAGGGAGCCACGCTGTACCCGCACCACCAGAGAGGGAGCCAAGCTCTACCTGCACCACCATAGAGGGAGCAACGCTGGGTCCGGTAAGAGGGCCTGTTGGCCATTATCCATTACTGTTCCTACGGACTGAGCCTTGCCTAACCTGCTATTCTCTAGGCCTTATTGACCACCAAAACACCCCTCTCTGTCCTTCTCCCGTTGTTGTCCCTCTCTGTCCTCCTGCAGGGTCCCTCTCTGTCCTCCTCCTGCGCGTCCCTCTGTCCTCCTCCTGCGGCATCCCTCTGTCCTCTTCCCACGGCGTCCTTCTGTCTTCCTCCCATGAAGATGACAGGGTGGGTCTTAAAAGGGATGGGGTGTGGCCTTGACAGGAAGGGGTGGGTCATATTTAAATTAGGGGGTGCGCGAGTTTAGTCAGGCCTAGGGCAGCACAAAACCTAAATACACCACTGCCTTTCAGTATTTCGTTCCTCAGCACAAGCCTCCTCAGCCTGGGTGAGTGACTCTGCTTCTGCTGTCTTTTCTACACAGACAGACCCTCTCTCCCCTCAGGACTCCCCTCCTAGTACAGAACCTGACCTCAATCCTGATTTGCACAAGGCAGAACCCACGCTGGCACAAATCATGCCTGCTATCCAAGATTGCAAAGCTTCTCCTACTACACTAGAAATGATCCGTATTGACTTTTATCTATTGAATCAAGATGTGTAAAATTGCTTGAAATGGCTGGGGCAGCAGAGGAATGTATTTGTTCTATAGAAGACACTTTACACCCTCTATCTGTCACAGTACATATGGCCACGGATGAAATGGCCCTCAAGGCTAAATTAGATGACCTGGAGAACCGTTCCTGTAGGAACAAAGTCTTTTTTGTGGGGTTTCCTGAACACTCTGAGGGATCTCGCCAAGAATGGTTCCTTTACTCCTGGCTGCACGATATCTTGGAGGCTGAGGCATTCCCCACATCTCTGGTTATTATGCGTGCACACCGTACTCCCTCACGTCCCCCCCCACAGGAGCTCCTATAGGATCCCTAATTGTGCAGATCCTTAACTTTCAAGATAAGGTTACCATTCTTCACCTTGCCAGGGAGAAAGGTCCATTTTGTTATAATGGCAATATTGCTTCTTTCTACTCTGACTTCTCAGCTAGCGTTCAGCATCAACGCACATCCTGATATGAACGAAGTGCCTGTTGCATACTGTGCCTTTCCTTAAAGTAAACATTGTATGGAACATCCCTCTATTATACTGAGCCTCACTGATTTCAGAACACCCCCCACACCGGTTTATGGCAAGGCCACAGGATGTTTTAGCCTTGGTTGAGTTTTTTTTTTATGTTTTGAGATCTGAAGCTTGCTGTGAATGGGATGGCTGAGCGGGGTGGGTTGGGGGTTATTTTCTTTGGTCTCTTTTTTACCTCTCCTGCTGAGTGTGGCTGGAAAGCAGGGTCCTATTTTTTTTTGTTTTGGTGTTCTGGTCCTTTTTACCTCATGTGCTTCTAATTTTGACTGTTATGCGTGATATTATTTACACTGTTTTGCTCATATTCAATATCCTTATTCTGTTTTGTTATATACTGACTGATTTACTATGTCTAGGCCATTACAAATTATTTCTTGGAATGTCAGAGGGTTGAACTCACCCCAGAAGTGGTCCTTGGCCTTTTCTTTTTTGAAAAAAATATACTGAAGGCCCCATATAAATGTCCCCTCTTTGGCTAAATCTTTTCATGCCACCCACACCTTCTATTCCCACGAGATGGGACTATATAGTATCAGAATCATGTAATGTACAACATAGAGTATATAGTGCAGGGGTCAGGGGTACATAATATACAATATAAATTATACAGTGTAGGAGTCAGGACTCATAATATTGGTTTTCAGTAATTAGTGGAAGCTTAAATGTTTACATGAGACAATTTGCAGAGGTCCCTCCCCGCTGCCTCCCATCTCCTGAGTAGGGATGAGCCGAACACCCCCCAGTTCGGTTCGCACCAGAACCTGCGAACGGACCAAAAATTGCCGCAAACTTTAGAACCCCATTAAAGTCTATAAGACTCGAAGGTTCGAAATCAAAAGTGCTAATTTTAAAGGATAATATGCAAGTTATTGTCCTAAAAAGGGTTTGGGGACCCGGGTCCTGCCCCAGGGGACATTTATCAATGCAAAAAAAGTTTTAAAAATGGCAGTTTTTTCGGGAGCACTGATTTTAATGTTGCTTAAAGTGAAAAAAAAAGTAAAATATTCCTTTAAATGTCGTGCCTGGGGGGGGGGGGGGGGGGGGGTGTCTATAGTATGCCTGTGAAGTGGCTTGTGTTTCCTGTGTTTAGAACAGTCCCTGCATAAAATGACATTTCTAACAGAAAAATAGTAATTTCAAACTGCTTGCGGTTTTAATGTAATGTCTGGTCCTGGCAATATGGATGAAAATCACTGAGAAAAATGGCATGGGTACCTGCTGGGTATTTAGGGGAACACCGTACCCAAATTAAAATAAGGAAAGACGTGGGGCCCAATATACTCTGAACAGCAGTATACAGGCGGTGCAAACAAGACAGGGACTGTGTAGGTTTGTTGTTAAGTAGAATCTGTTTGTAATTTTGAACTGGTCAATTTTTAAAGTGTAGCTCCAGTCCAAAAATCTACTTTCAAGCTTTTTGGAAAACATGGGGAAGGGTTATCACCCCTGTAACATTTTTTTTGCTGTCTGTGCACCTCTTCAGAAGATTTCACCGGACTTTCTGTCCCAATGACAAATGTTTTTTGAAAATTTGGGTTTTTTAGTAAAACAAAGATTGGGAGACTGGAGAGGAGACACGTTTTTCCCATATCAACTTACAGGAGAGAATTTCCCTTCCTAGGGGTAGATTTCATCTCACTTCCTGTTGTCTCCTTCCGTTTGCAAGTAGGAAACATTTGTAAGTTGGATGTTTGAAAGTAGGGGCATGCCATATATGCTCTGCAGAAATGTGAGCCTAAGGTGTTGGTGTGGCCACAACACTGCAAGCCCTCAAAGTGACTCTTGGTGGGCGCTGGAACGTCCTGCTGTGAACTATTATATCAAGAATTGTAATTGCATGCCATTGTTGAACAGTAGTAGAAAAATTGGGCCTTTGGTGGTGGTGCTGGTGCCACAACACTGTAAGTCCTCACAGTTACTCTTGGTGGGCGCAGGAATGGGCCCTGCTGTGAAATAATATATCAAGAATTGTAATTACATGCCATTGTTGAACAGTGGTCGTAAAATTGGGTCTTTGGTGGTGGTGGTGGTGCTTGTGCAACAACACTGTAAGTCCTCACAGTTACTCTTGGTGGGCGCTGGAACGGGCCCTGCTGTTAAATATTATATCAAGAATTGTAATTACATGCACCTGTTGAACAGGGCCAGAAAAATCACAGAAACTGCGCAGGAATGAGCCCTGCTGCAAAGTATTGCATCAAAAATTGTAATTACACGCCCCTGTTAAACAGGGGCTGAAAAATTTGGTTTAAGGCACTGGTGCTGGTGCCACAACACTGCAACCCCTCACATATACTCTAGTTGGAGTGCAGGAATGAACCCTCCTGCAAAATATTGCATCAAAAATTGTAATTACACGCCCCTGTTAAACAGGGGCTGAAAAATTGGGCGCCCAGAACCAAAAATGTTCTTACAAGCTATCAGCATGATCATTGAGGAGGAAGAGGATAGTTACTCAGCATAACAGGATAGCCACTCAGCATAGGCAGTCTTGAAGGGATCTGACATTTAAAAAAAAAAATTATTCTGTTACATCAGCATCAGGTGCTTGGAAGCTGGTGGTGATCCAAGACTGATTCATTTTTATGAAGGTCAGTCGATCAACCGAGACGGTGGACAGGCGCACCATGTGATCAGTTACAAATCCTCCAGCAGCACTGAATGTGCGTTTCGAAAGAACGCTGGATGCAGGACAGGCCAGTAGCTCAATTGCATACTGTGCAAGCTCTGGCCAGTGATCCATCCTTAAGACCCAGTAACTCAGAGCACCATGTAAATCAGACGCTGGCGATGGTTGCTGGAACCAATCATACCTTGAGACTGCAGACTAAAAAATTGTCTGAACGCATCTTGGTGTTTTATATTGTAGGGCTGTAATTCTTAGAAATAACTCACTTAAATCTGTCCCAACCTAGTCTAGTAGACATCCGGGTATGATAAAGTTTGAAACACAAAATCATAAATTATAATATAATAAATAATAATATAATAATAATAATACATTTTATTCAATAATATAATCAAATCAAAAACACTTTTGTCCAAACAAGGGTGCAATATTACTAGTCATATTGCTTCACTAAACATCCTGGGTATGATAAATTTTGAAACATGGGACTGCACAAAGTCCGACGTCCCAATCAGGACAATAGAACCTGGTTTCCTTTCAGATTTTCCTTCCACTGTCATCACGCTTTGAGCAACAAACCACGCACATCCTTGTGGGTGCTGACTTTTTCTCAGTTGGTGGGATGTGGTCCATGAAGTGACGACCAGTCAGACGTTCTGGGTTGTTGTAGTCTATCACTACCTGTGGCTTCATGATGTCTTTCCCACTTTTTGTGTGTACCATGACAGTGGAGGTATTATGGACTGTACTCATTAGACACACATATTTTTTGTCACGCCATCGCAGTGCCATCATTTTGCCTTTCTGCCAGGCAACCATTTCTCCTGTCTTGAGCTTCTTATTGCCAAAGATTGGCGACATGTCAAGCCGGTTAGGTTGATTTCAATGGGGGTGCTGCATTCATGTCAATGGGGGTGCTGTATTCATGGAAATTGGGTGCTGCCTTCATGGCAATGGTGGGGCTGCATTCATGGCAATGGTGGGGCTGCATTCATGGCAATGGTGGGGCTGCATTCATGGCAATGGGGATGCTGCATTCATGGCAATGGGGGTGCTGCATTCATGGCAATGGTGGGGCTGCATTCATGGCAATGGGGGTGCTGCATTCATGACAATGGGGGTGCGGCATTCATGGCAATGGGAGTGCTGCATTCATGGCAATGGGGGTGCTGCATTCATGGCAATGGGGGTGCTGCAGATGGGCACTGATTAGGCTGCATTGATGGGCACTGAGACTTATTTTGCTTCACAGTTCTTTATTTAAAATTTTTGTTTTTTTCCTGAAACTTGCCTCTTAAAGTGAAGGTGTGTGTTATATGCCGATAAATATGGTATATCCAAATAACAGATCCAAGCTCATCTCTTCACCACACTCAGCCACAAAGGCAAGATAATTCTTGTTGGGCAGTGTATTAGTGCTCAGACGAACACATTTAGACCAAATTTTAATGGTTCAAAGAATGTCAGGCAAAATGGTCGGCCCTCACGCATGTTCACTTCATCAAATCTGGCACTCATTGAAAAAAGTTTGGACACCCCTGGTCTAGGGGAATGCTTTTCTGATGCTTTATTGTAGAACTTGTATAGGAGTTGGGTAACTGTGGGATCCTGCAGTAACTTTTAAGCCTCGTATACACAATCAGATTTTCCGCAAACAAAACCTCAGACTTCTGTCCAAAGGCGTGTGCCTGGATTTTGTCTTGCATACAAACGAAAAGGAATTGTCGGCCACAAACACGAACGTAGTGACGTACTACGTGTTTTTTCTCTTTAGCGCCACCCTTTGGGCGCCCTCTGCTAATTTCATGTTAGTAGAAGTTTGGTGAGTGTTGATTCACGCTTTTCAGTTTGTTTCTGAACGGCCGTTCGTCAACCAGACATGCTGCGGAATCGGAGATAACGTGTTATTTATTATTGGCCTTGGAGTTATTGCTTTGACCCAAGTCCAGTCCAGGAACAGGAGGAGGAGGAGTTCTTGGATCAAAAATTGGTTGCTTTATTAATCGTGACCAATTATGTCATATGCCTTTGCTGCGGGAGCTCCAGGAAAATAATCCAGATACTTTTAGGAATAATCTCCGGATAACGGACCCCTGCTTTCACCAACTCTTGGCATTGCTGACCCCTATATTAAGAAGCAGGACACATGCATGAGGCTTTTATTTTATTTTTTGGTTGAATAATAATTATTTGGTTTGTTATTTTTTCTATATTTTTTGGATGCATAGAATGCACTTTTTGGTTAAGTTCTATTGGCAGATAGCATGTCTAATTTTATTTGTTTTCTTTTTTTAATGCACAATAAAAAAAATAGTGGAGAATAATACTTGGATATGTGTTTTACTTCAAATGACAATTTGGGAGTAGGCAGTTACCATATTTATCAGAGTATAACACGCGTCGGCGTATAACACGCACCCCAAGTTTAGGAGGGAAGTTTAAGGAAAAAAAAACTTACATTTAATGCCCATTAATGCAGCCTTCCACTGTCCACCTGCAGCCATCCACTGTCCACCTGCAGCCTTGCACTGTCCCCCTGCAGCCTTCCCCAAAATTGCAGCATGGTATACTTTTAATTTTTACCGCTGCCGCGATCTTCGGCTCCTGCCGCCACCATCTTTGGCTCCTCCCGCCGCCACGATCTTCGGCTCCTCCCGCCGCCGCCACGATCTTCGGCTCCTCCCGCCGCCGCCGAGATCTTCGGCTCCTCCCGTCACCGAGATCTTTGGCTCCTCCCGCCGCCGCGATCTTTGGCTCCTCCCACCGCCGCGATCTTCAGCTCCTCCCGCCACAGCTGAGATCTTCGGCTCCTCCCGCCACAGCCGAGATCTTTGGCTCCTCCCGCCGCCGCCGACATAGACCAAGCCGAGCCAAATGTTTACTCAGCTATTCGGCTCCGCTCGCAGTAACGACCCTGTCCCGCCCCTTGGCCCGGCTCCTATGATGGACACAACACCGGGCCAATGGCGGGACGTAAAGGCTAGAGAGGCGGGACTGGTCGTGACTGCGAGCAGAGCCGAGTACACAGTTCACTCGGCTCTGCTTGTAAATGTCGGCGGGGTATTGGCGTATAACACGCACCCACGATTTTCCCCTGATTTTAAGGGGAAAAAAATGCGTGTTATACGCCGATAAATACGGTACATTTAAAAAAATACAATGTAAAATTGACAAGGAACACCAACATAGTTGTATCTTTGATCTTAAAAACTACAGGATAATGGTGTTGTGGTAACTTGCCCAATAAAAAAGCATAATAATATTATTCTTGTTAACACTAGAAAAGAAAGCCTTTGAAAATTTATTTGCAATAACTCCATCAGTATCACCAGCAAATCAGCTTCATTATTATGCATTAAAGAAGAAGAGAATGTGCGCTTCATTTCGAGATTTCATAATTTGCTGCGTCACGAATGTTAATTCTTCATTACGAACGCTAGTTTACAAGACCGAGCGCTTCTGGCTCGTCCTTGCTTCCGAGCATGCATGTTTGTACTTTGGACTTTTGTCCCACAGACTTGTGTACATTTGTCCACGGAAAATTTTAAAACCTGCTATCCAACATTTGTCCATGGAAAATCCGACAACAATTGTCTGATGGAGCGTACACACGGTTGGATTTTCCGTCAACAGCCTGTCATCGAACATTTCCCGTCGGAAAATCCGATCGTGTGTATGAGGCTTTAGGAGCAATGTGAGGACACGAAGGGGTGGGTTTAATAAAGGCAAATAGATTTTGCATGTTTCAAGTGCAGCTGCACTCATTTTCCCCAGAGCTTAGTAAATGTGGTAAAGCTCTGCTGATTTCCATCATCCAATTAAGAATGACCCCTCAGTCATCTCCAGCAATCTTCAGCAACTAGGCCCTCCAGATAGCATATATAGGGAATTATGGGAAAGATCAATGGACAGGAAACTTACGGTAAGTATGGATAACAATTTTCCTTATTCCTGGACCTCCCCATGTCAGCCTACTATGGGATATACCAAGCAATATTAAGAAGGGAGGGAAGACAAAAAATAAGCCAAACCCTCAATGCAACTCAAATTTTTAATGGGTAACAGCCGCCGTAATAACAATAGAGCAAAATGTTTCCTCAGGCAGACAAGCCAAATTAAGCCTGTAATGCCTAATAAAAGGTGTTGGGCGCTCTCCAGCGTGCTGCTCTGTAAACTACCTCAAGGGCGACCTTCGCGTATGCTGCCCAGGATGCTGCCATACCCCTCGTCGAATGTGCTTTGATCTCTGAAGGAGGAGGAAGGCCCAGCATTTTGTATGGTCTTGACAAATCAGGAAGACAACTCTGGATGTTGCCTGCATACCTTTTTAGGCCCCATTGGGTAAATCTACAGCTGATCTGGTTTTCAAAAGCTTAGAGACCAGGTCTAACCTACTCCACTCATCAGTTGTATCCGCCGGAAAGGCTGGGAGAACGACCTCCCAGTTCATACGAATTTATATGGCAACCTTAGGTAGTAAGCTTGGTATCGGCCTAAGGACTATCTTGTCTGGGAGCACCAAACAATATGGTTCTTTAGATGAGAAGGCACACAACTCATAGACTCTTCTGGCCAAGGGAACAGCTAGTAAAAAACAAAAACAAAAAACTGTTAAAAGAAATAATGAACAAGAGAAAGCTTGATCAAAAGGAGGAACCAACGATGTTCCCAAGACTAGTGTTAAGCCCTCTTTTGGAAAAAACGATTTCAATGGAGGTCTGATTTCTATGGCTGCCCCTAAAAATCCGATGTCTTGTACACCAGGCCTCAAAATTTCAGGTCCCGAGCTACTAGCCAGGCCTTAAGAGTTACCCACCTGTTACCTCTACCTCCAACGCCTCCCGCAGTACACCTCTACCTCCAACGCCTCCCGCAGTACACCTCTACCTCCATCACTGTACACCTCTACCTGCAGCGCCTCCCGCAGTACACCTCTACCTCCATCACTGTACACCTCTACCTGCAGCGCCTCCCGCAGTACACCTCTACCTCCATCACTGTACACCTCTACCTTCAACGCCTCCTCCAATGCCTCCCCTCTCCATCACACCTATGTCTCCAATCCCTTCTCCCCTAGCACACCTCTATACCTACAATCCCTCTTCTTAGTATGTCTCTGCCTCCAATGCCCCCCCATTCTATCCTACCTATGACTCCAATTCAGCTTCCCCCCCCATTCTATCATACCTATGACTCCAATTCCCGCCCCCCCCCCCATTCTATCATACCTATGGATAACAATTTTCCTTATTCCTGGACCTCCCCATGTCAGCCTACTATGGGATATACCAAGCAATATTAAGAAGGGAGGGAAGACAAAAAATAAGCCAAACCCTCAATGCAACTCAAATTTTTAATGGGTAACAGCCGCCGTAATAACAATAGAGCAAAATGTTTCCTCAGGCAGACAAGCCAAATTAAGCCTGTAATGCCTAATAAAAGGTGTTGGGCGCTCTCCAGCGTGCTGCTCTGTAAACTACCTCAAGGGCGACCTTCGCGTATGCTGCCCAGGATGCTGCCATACCCCTCGTCGAATGTGCTTTGATCTCTGAAGGAGGAGGAAGGCCCAGCATTTTGTATGGTCTTGACAAATCAGGAAGACAACTCTGGATGTTGCCTGCATACCTTTTTAGGCCCCATTGGGTAAATCTACAGCTGATCTGGTTTTCAAAAGCTTAGAGACCAGGTCTAACCTACTCCACTCATCAGTTGTATCCGCCGGAAAGGCTGGGAGAACGACCTCCCAGTTCATACGAATTTATATGGCAACCTTAGGTAGTAAGCTTGGTATCGGCCTAAGGACTATCTTGTCTGGGAGCACCAAACAATATGGTTCTTTAGATGAGAAGGCACACAACTCATAGACTCTTCTGGCCAAGGGAACAGCTAGTAAAAAACAAAAACAAAAAACTGTTAAAAGAAATAATGAACAAGAGAAAGCTTGATCAAAAGGAGGAACCAACGATGTTCCCAAGACTAGTGTTAAGCCCTCTTTTGGAAAAAACGATTTCAATGGAGGTCTGATTTCTATGGCTGCCCCTAAAAATCCGATGTCTTGTACACCAGGCCTCAAAATTTCAGGTCCCGAGCTACTAGCCAGGCCTTAAGAGTTACCCACCTGTTACCTCTACCTCCAACGCCTCCCGCAGTACACCTCTACCTCCAACGCCTCCCGCAGTACACCTCTACCTCCATCACTGTACACCTCTACCTGCAGCGCCTCCCGCAGTACACCTCTACCTCCATCACTGTACACCTCTACCTGCAGCGCCTCCCGCAGTACACCTCTACCTCCATCACTGTACACCTCTACCTTCAACGCCTCCTCCAATGCCTCCCCTCTCCATCACACCTATGTCTCCAATCCCTTCTCCCCTAGCACACCTCTATACCTACAATCCCTCTTCTTAGTATGTCTCTGCCTCCAATGCCCCCCCAGCAAACCCCCCATTCTATCCTACC